>WBNM01038910.1:130029-213872 GCA_013399055.1 Ramphastos sulfuratus | reverse complement strand
AAAAAAAAAAAAAAGTAGGAAAAAGTAACACTTGGTTGGTTGCCTAAAAGGACATTTAGGGACAAGAAAGAATAATATTTGAAAAGTGCTTTAAATACTCCTGTTACATACACTGAAATAATGGATACAGATTCTTTTTGTCTCCAAAGAGAAGGTGAAGCCAATGTTTGAATATGCATTATCATTTTTTTTTGTTGTTGGTGGTGGTGGTTTTTTGTATGGCCTCTCATAGGCTGCAGGTGAGGCAGCTTTGATCCAGAATTGACAAGCAGCTCACTGAGAGCAGCCCACCGCTTTCAGCGGGATTTAGGGATCTGTTTAGACATAGCACTGCACAAACAAAGCTGCTCAGCTTTCAAATCAGAACTGGTTCGTATCCAGCTGAGCAACTGCAGATCTGTCTGCAGACACCAGTGCACAAAGTCCCACACTTGGTGCTCCTGGAATGGTAGCAGTACAGTAGTCCCCATGTTAGCAGCACTCAAGGTGATCCATAATCCAGGTCACCTGCCAGGATGACAGTAGCACAGCTGCTCCTTCCAAGCCTATGTAACTGAGGTCTAGCTGAAAAGCAGAAAATACTTGTAGTTAAATATATGTATTTTAAGTCCTACATTTGGGAGCCGGAGGTTGGGCTGCAGCTGGTATTGAAACAATGTCCATACCATTATCTTTAGACAAACATGGTGATGTGTAACAGGATTCCAGTCTATATACACTGCTATAGTCAAGGTGCATAGTTTGAGGAGCAGGAGGTAAAGGAACACTGCATTTCAGGAACTTGTGCTGCAAGTCAAGTTGTTTAGGTCTCCCATCAGGATCCTAAAGCCAGGTGACCCTATGGTCCCAGAGTTAATAAGTGAGAATTAGAGTGTCTGTGAAACAGCAAAAGAGGAAAAATTGCTGTTGCAGATTTCTTAGAAGCTTGCCAAACCAAACTAAAGTTTTGGATAAGGAAGAAGCCTAGATGTTTTATCTTGCCTTCAATGAGCTTTTGATATTGTTTTAAACAGCATTCTTCAGAGCAAGTCAGAGTGATAAAATATGGGAGTAAAAAATATTGCTGAGAAACTAATAGTTGCCAATAACTGCACTCTCTACCAGAAAGTATGTCATGAGCAGAGCTTTGCATTATGCTTCTGTGCTGATATTCAGTGTTCTCATGAATGAATCAGTGACAGATGAGAGACAGAAAGCTCATTAAATACAGAGATCATGAATTTTGCAGGCATCCAAAAGTGAATTCTGCAAGTATATTCAGGGACCAGAGTAGAATTAAACTGATTTTTATAAAGTAAAGAAATGACTGGCAAAATATAGTATTCTATTTGTTAAGGAGAATAGTGAATATTATTAATAAAAGATGTGATGTAATCTTTCTGCTCTACTTGTTTTGTCTAAATTTAAACCGAATTACTGTATTCAGTTAGAGTTCTGTTGCAGAAAACACACAAAAACTCAGCAAGAATGGTAAGGAGTCTAGAAAACATGCCCTGCAAATTGAAGGAATTAGGATTATATAGTCTCTTTAAAGAAGACTGCAGGGAGAAGCAATAATTGTCTTCAGATACATGAAATTAGCAGTAAAGAGGAGGGAGCAAACCGTCTTCACAGTCAGTGCAGGTAGAATGAGAAGTAATAGGTTTAAATTGCAACAAGAAAGATTTAGGATAGCCTGTGGGGGAAAATGTAAGCATAAATGTAATTAAGTATGGAGATGGATTGCTTTGCAAGCCTGTGGAATCTCCAGCACAGGAGGTGTTTCAGAACAGGTAAAACGAGTATTTTTTTTTTTTGTAGCTATCACTTACTTGTGGTTGGCTTCTCACAACAGACTCGATGACCTTTCAAGGCTCCTTCCACCCTTCTCTTACAGTCTTGAGAGAGGGAAAGGGTTTAACATGTTAGCTAAAGGACTCTAGGTATGGAATAGAGCTGTAAGAACCTTATTTCAACTGCTAGTGTGTGACTTTGATTAAAATACCTCATATTCCACAAGAATATTTCTTAATTTTTAACTACTTATACTCTGTTATTGTACTGTTCTTTTAAGTATCTTTGCTTTAAAGTTTCCTTCTATACAGGCATTCATGGAGCAAATTACGTAGTTCCTTGTTCTTGGGACAATAAGACATCACATAGGCTATCAAAAGACATGAGATGGATAGCTGAAGCTGATCCTTATTCCTTAAAATCTTCACTAACCTGAATAATAATTTTAGATGAAAAGCAAGGACTTCTGTATTGCTTTCCACTTGAAGATAGATTTTCCATTAAAAAGCTCTACTTGCAGAAGAATGGATTAGCTTTAGCTCTATGATAATACTGTTCACGTCTTGGGCTACATTGCTTAGTTCTTCAGTTTCTCTAGAAAATGAAACTTGGGTGTATTACAAAGAGAATGTTGTAATATTGTATTGTACTACAGCAACAAAGTCAATATAGTAAGTACAAAGACAGAAGATGCAGGCCACGAGCCAGGACAAAGCCATCATCTGTCTGTAGGCATACTGCCTTAGGTTTTTGTAGACCTTGGCAGAAGTACAGAATGCAAAAGGCTACACATTTTTATAATATTAAACAGGACATGGCTTTAGTACTGGAGATATATATATATATATATGTGTTGGTATGCCACCATATTTCTTGGATGAACCTAATATGGGTCCTTCTCTGTGTGAGTTGCAGTTCAGAGCATAAATGAAATTCTTCTTTTCTTGAGGACTGATTGCATATTCTAGTGACTGATTACTGTGCAAACAAAACGAGATGTCACAGAAAATCCTGCCCTGAACAGTTATGAAGAGTGACTCCAAGAAGCAAATTGTTTGCCAAGCACATTACTTTGCAGACATTTTCCGTGGTTTCTTTTCATTGTGAATGCAGTGTTGGTAGATTATACTTAGCATTTATTTTGAAACTAATTAAGTTTGACTGTTTATTATGTACCTACAAAGGCAAATGTCTTATTTCCAGTTCGTAATATTCTGATTTCATATTTTCCTTAGCAGATTGCTAGTGAAAACACTTCAGCTACAAAGATTATGGCACATCATCTCGAAATGTAACGACAAGGGTGATTTCTTTCCCTGTGTTTGCAGAACATTTTTCCATACACTGTTTTGGATTGAAAAGCCTTATCTTTAGGACATGTACTACAAGACAGCAGGATAAGCCAAAATCATTCTTGGCTACTCTCACAGCATGTTGCAGGAATCCCCTATATCCTTCAGCACAGAGCAGAAAACACTGGAACAACATTTCAAAAGAAATAAATCCTTCAGAACATATTAACCAAAAATAAACCTCACCTGGGTAGCTCCCTGGGCCACAATGATGATCGGTCTCAGTTTTTCATAACTGCGACTTTGATTGCCCCTGGTTTTGCCTTAGTTATTAGCTGTAGGTACTGCTGGCTTTTTGATTGGTCTTTTAAATCAGCATAGGCATTTTATGCTGACTTGGTTGGCCATTAGATCAGGCCCTGTAAGAACAGATATAGCTTGTAAGAGTTTCATTAAACCAATGTATATACGTCCAGATCATCTCACCTGTCTCTATAGCCTGCAATGGTCAGGTATGTAGGTAGTCATACCATGTATAGAGGAAGTTCTTTACAGTAAAGGTGGTAAGACACTGGAACAGGTTGCCCAGGGAGGTTGTGGATGCTCCCTCCCTGGAGGTGTTCAAGGCCAGGTTGGACAAGGCCTTGAGTGCCCTGTTCTAGTGGGAGGTGTCCCTGCCTATGGCAGGGGGTTGGAACTAGATGATCTTTGAGGTCTCTTCCAACCTTACCATTCTATGATTCTATGATTCTAGTCAGGTTATGCTCTGTAATCTGGTCAACAGATTATGTCTGTTTTGTTGATGATATAAAAATTGTTGAAGGACAATACCCCTATACAACACCTCACTTAGGTGGAATGAATGTACCTGTGTAATACCTGTGCAGCTGAAACTCAGATATGGTGTATGGCAATGATCACTATGTCCACTACCACTTGTCCAAAGTAGACCTAAATGAATCCTGTGAAGGAACTTAAACTAGCTCTGCAATGCTTTTGCTAGTTCTGTAATATTTTGTCACAGAAATAATTTTTTCCCTAGTGTTGTTTCTCTCTAAGATACGGCAGGCCCTGTGATTTATTAGAATTTACTGGTTTGATTAGTTTAATACTTTAACAGACATGAGGAGGCAGGAGAAGGAGAATGACATCCAACAATAGTCAGAGATGAAAGATGCTGTAATTTTAAATAAGAACTATCATCTCAGATCCATTGCCTTTAGCTTCTGTATTGCCTCTTAAGGCTTATCCTTTTGTGAAACCTTTGCCATAAATTAAATACTCTGTCTACAAACTGTAAGAAGGAGAAGGACTCTGAAAGCTGTTCTCCTCTGTAAGTTGTGCAGAAAAGGTTATTCAGGCTGGACACAAGGCTGTGTAGAACCAGAGCCAGAAGCTAGGTACTTTGGGCCTGCAATATCTTGATGCTGATCCTGTCATCTCTATAATACTTTGAGCATTTTAGGATGGAGAAGGACAACCTGTGTTTGGGGACAGGGATTAACTGTAAAAGCTTACAAAATTAAATGCCATTTGTAGTAGTGAATCAACAGAGTTTTCTGGCTAATACAAAATGTCCTGTATTCCTCTAACATACTGATTGCTCTCAAGAGTAAAACTGTTGAATACTCCCTTATCATCAACAGTGAAGTTATCTAAAATTTGTTTAAGAATGCTCAAACTATTTGCCTTCAGCTCTTTTGAACAGAAATCCTTCCTAGCTATTTTTTCTTTCCCTAAAACAACGCTTCCTTCAATTCTTATGCTGACATCATCTGAGTAATTCAGGATGTGCTTGCAGAAATTGATGGATTAATCCTTACAATGACCCAACCAGGGAATGATTACATTTTTGACTCAATGGAGTAGGGAATTGAGATATAGCGAAAAAATCTTACCGATAAGACAGCTACACACAGATACATTACAGTGCAAAGCCTTAGCAAACAGAATCATGATTTATTTTGTGGACTTCAAGTCTGTGTTCTAGCAGTAATACAACACTTTCCCTCCCCTATGTAATAAATTCCCTTTCCTTCAGACACCTGTCCTTGAAGTTCTTGCTTAGTGTAAAGGTATTATAATCTTTATTTTCGATATTTCATTCTTGATTCTCAATATTTCATTCACAAACAGACACTTTCAAGCATAAATCCATTTTGAACCAACTCATTTTGTATGTGACTCATTCTTCCCATGTATCATATCTAGTCAGATACTTTGTGCTTTTCAGCTGAAAAGTTCCTCACCTCAGTAATTATGTAGGAATCAGTATCTGCTTCCTGCATATTAGGGAGAGAAAAGCTTCCAAATGTTCTCAGAAATTTTCTTGCATTTTCATCACAGACAGTTCAACACCAAATCTGATTCTTATTCCCGCAGGATAAGCACACAGAGTTTCTAATCCCACTACATTTTTTTATTGCAATCCTATGTTATTTATTCAGCTGATCCTGTGTTTCAATTGTCTTCAGAAAGCACTAAATCAGACAGGCATAGAGATGAGATTTTGGAACAGATTTTCTCTGGCATAAATAGCAGTGAGGTGCCTAACTCTCAGGTGGTTTACATGGGCAGAGTACCATGGTAATTCAAGGCCATAGAGTGCAGCAAAACAACCTACTTCAAGTTTGCACAAAGTGTGTCTGGACGAGACAGCGGTGCAAATGCTATAAAGTGTGCTATAGACTCACATCTGAGTTTGCTTCATAGCAGCTTCCCTGTTTAGACAATTCTCTAAAAATATAGTGAACACAAATGAATTCAGTGCATTCACCAGTTGGCTACATCTTGTGATCACGATAGATTAGAGATCAAAGTTCACAAGTAAGTTCTTGCCACCCTGTCAGCAAATTCTGGGTATTAATACGAAGTTTAGAGAGTCTATGTGAAATAGTACATCATGCTTCTCGTAATATTTTGTGAAATTATTGCCTGATGTCACATATCTGTCCATCTTTCTGCTTTACCTTGTTTTTAAATGCAGGGAAGAGAATTCACCTAAAGCCTGGAGTTTCGGAAAGAGCAGAAGAAGGGGTGATCAAATTCAATGGAGTAACAGGATCCTTCTCCTGCAACCTGATCATTTATTCAGGATTTTGACAGCTAGAATGAAAATTATTTTTATTTTATTTTAAGCCTGTCTCTGCACTCAGAATCTTTGAAGATTTGAGCGCTCCAGGCAGGAAAATTATGTCAGAACCTTTTGTGGGAGCACCCTTCAGTGATTGAAAGCACACTTGGCACAGTTGTGTCTCCATCCCCACCAACATTAACAGTTTCCTCTGCTCAGGCTGGCCTCAGTGATTCTGCCCTGCAAAATCCCCTTCCTTGTTATTGGCAGGAAGGACTGACTGTGGAAGTCAAAGTAAAATAATTCTTCAATGCCATTTTCCAGATCCTTTTGGAATGAATGAAATGGGAATCTGTCCCTAAGTATGCCTGAATTAAGAACAGCAGCATTCAGTATTACTTATTTGGAGGGAGTGGAAAGTGAAATAAGATAGCAGAGGTGGATAAGCAAACCATTGCCTTTAGAATTGGGATCTTGACAGACAATAAAATCTAGCTCAGGAGAAGAAAGGGCAGAAGGAATTTGCTTTAGCTTATACCTAAGTTTAATCTATATTGTGGTGATGTTGATACATAGAATCACAGAAAAATAGAATCATAGAATGGTTTGGGCTGGAAGAGATCTTGAGGATCACCTAATTCTAACCCCTCTGGCATAAGCATGAACATTTTGCATTAGACCAGGTTACTCAAAGCCCTATCCAACCTGGTCTTGAACAGTTTCAGGGAGTGGGCATCCACCACTTCTCTGGCATCCTGTTCCAGTGACTCACCATCCTCACAGTGAAGAACTTCTTTGTTATATGTAATCTAAATCTACCCTCTTTCAGTTTAAAGCAAATTTTCCTATCACTACATGCCCTTGTAAAACCTGAGTCCTCTTGACAAAGGTCTATGTCTTTCCACACCTCAGCTGAAACTACACCATGCCATGTCAACCTGAAGGTCTAAGCAAGGTTATGAAGATCCAGTCGAGTGCTACTATAGCCTGTTGCTGGTATGCTGTGTATGTGGTGCCTGAAGATGGTACCTCATTAATTCAGGGAGGACAAGCACAGCATAGGCTGAATAACTATTCCACTGCCAAGTAGAGGTTCTGTCAAGAATTTGATTGATCAGCTAGAATTTTGGTCGATCCATTTTCAACAAGTATCATTTCCATCAGCAGAAATACTCTACAAATGTGTGTCCCTTTTGGTGACAGGTCAGGACAATTATGTCTATTCAGTGCTCACAGCTACTGCTTGAGCTGTGCAAAAGCCAGGTTGAAACCCACTCTCTGCCTAGTTCATAGCCGGGATTTGAACCTGACCTTTACTATTTTTGTGGCAATTTTCCTAACTTGCATTTTTTTATTATTTTCACCAAAAAGTTGTATTTACCTAGCTCAAGTTACAAGGGCCCAGGGTAGCCTGTTGTTTAAGTACCCGTGAAGAAGTTCTCCTAAAACCCAATGGCTGCTTGTACAGCTGATCAGGAAGCGAAAAAGGAAAAAAAACAAACACCAAAACAAAACCAACAAAACCCCAATCCAATAACAACTATAACAAAACTCTCAAAACATTGAGCAAAAAACTCACAACCAACAAAAAAAAAAAACCCATCCAAACAAAAACCAGAACCCAAACCACCAAATAACCCAAACTACAACACACAAAAAAATCCCAACCAACAGCAACAAAATACCCAAACCAAAACCAAACCCCAAAACACCAAATAAACAACTCAAATTACAATAAACAAACAAACAAACAAAAAACCACAACAAGACACCAGAAAAAAAGTATCATAAAAGTGACCCAATGAACTGTACAAAACCCAGGCAAATTCTAGTCATTTCTTCAAGGTCTAGAGGAGGAGTGAAAACTACAGATGAAACACTAGCATGACAGCTGGGATCTCCCCACAGACAGAGCACATAGGTTCAGTGTATGGATCTCATCAAATACAGACACAATCAGGAGCCTCTTTGGTTTGTGTTCATTCATGCCTTGCCAGTTCTGCTGACTTTGATGATAAAATTCCTTCTTGCTGTAATTTCAAGGAAATGGGGAGAAAATGCACAAAATACTTTCAAAAATTTCACTAAGGCTTTTAGAACAATTTTCTGCTCAGGAGTCAGTGTTTTGTCTCTCAAGGGGATTTGCAGTGTTTCAACCAATACTAAATAGGAAACTAAACCAACCTGTCACTAAAAGTAAAATGTTGACTCATATTGACATTTGAGCCAAAACTCATTACAGGCCTTGGGAAGAACAGCTAAGATCTTTTGCATCTGCTTCCTATCTGGAGGCAGAGGTTAGTAACATTTGTTTTACTTTAGACTAAGTAGAAAAGATACATTGACACCAAAAAGATGAGCTTGAATTAAAAATAACAACTCCCTTCATATTCATAGTACCTATCATACAGAAGTAAACTCACTAGAAAATTGTCAATATTTCCATAGAATCACAATTCTTAAAACCTTTATTAATCTCAGTCACGAGAAACCAAAGTATTCATAGTATAAAGAGTGATGGACTGGGGAAATGCTGTGAATTCTCCTCTAGTAATAGACACTTTTCACAACAGTTAAAACAACGACACCCACATTCAAAGAATCATTGAATAGGATAATTGAATTATTCTGTCTGGAAGAGAACTTTAAGATCATCAGATTCAACTGTTCAACCCAGTACTGTCACGGTCACCACTAAACTATATCCATAATTACCACATCTAGTTGACTTTTAAATTCTTACAGGGATGGCGACTCCAACACTTCCCTGGGCAGCCTGTTCTAATGCTTGACAAACTTTTTTTTTTGTGAAGAAAGTTTAACTAATATCCAGCTTAAACCGTCCTGAGTGCAACTTCAGGCCATTTGCTCTTGTCCTATCCCTTGATAGTTGAGAGAATGGGCTGACCCCACCTTTCAAAAATCTCCTTTCAGGTAATTATAGAGAACAAGAAGCAGATAATAATATCAAAGACTAAAATATACATGACAAGTGACAGATGGCCCATCTTCCATAAAACTCCAAGTAAAACTTCCAGCCTTTTAGGAAAACATCTGTCTAAGACATCTGTCAGGATGAAGAGGGAAAAAAAAAAAAAAAAAAAAAGAAAAAAGGAGAGGCAGCTATCTTAACTAGGTCTTGAAGCTCAGGAAATGCAGCAGATCTATTAAAACCTGAGATACATTACCACTCGATGGTAACAAACTGTCTGTCTCTGAGCCTCAGTTTCCCAGCCTCTGTTGGAGATAACTGTGATTGAGACTCTTTCCCAAAGCTTTCAGCTGGGATGTCTTTTTTAATGGGTGTTGTTGTGTGGGAGCTAATTAAGACCAATGGTACGATAAGGTTTGCCTCTTAATTGGGAAATGATTTGACTTACTAAATTTGAACTTGATCACTGCCAAGTGCTATAAGAAAATGAACCTGATGCATCAAAACCCAACCCCCCTCCAAACCTTGTGCTATGGAAATGGATGGCAGGATATAACTGGATCCATCTAATGGACCTATTGTGAGAATCATGCAGTGAGGTTTGTGGTTGGCATTACGCAGAGAGTTAGTCTAGGTGATCTGAATGGTGCCTCTCGGCCCCAGAAGATATTAAACCAAAAGATGTTTTGATCTCTGTTCTGAGTGTGTTGTTTAAAATGTTATTTCTTGTGTCTGTTTTCATGCTGTAAGCACAAAGTGTTCACTTGCACTCATATTAGTGAGCTTTTAGCAACTCTAATCAAGATCCTGCAAATGCTGTCTTTGGGAATGGAGCTAAATATATTCATAAGTTTTAGCAGGAGCAGGCATTAATCAGAGCAAACCTTTTTAAAATGACTGCGTTTAATTAAATTAATTTTGTTTCTTTGTATTTAATTAATTCCATGCTTCAGGGTTTCCACTGCATTCCTAGAGAGGCCAAGAAGATTTTTTTTTCCCACCTTTGATGAATAACTTGGCTGCTGATTTTTGGTGTTTACTTTTTCCTTATTTTTCTCAGGTTCATCAAAGATTGGCTGCACTCTGACATGGGACATGAGGTCAGATGCATTGTTCTTCCCTCTTGATTTATTTTTTTTTTTGCTCCTGTGTTCAGGTTTAAACCATTCCTCAGTTTCCCTATCAGATTTGCAATAATTTTGTACATTGATTAGATTCCATGGACATTTTCATCTGTCTAGCATCCTGCAATTGAAGGTGCTCAAATCATTTGCAATGATTTGACTCTCTCCTGGCTTCATCTTGTTCAATGGCTTTGAGATTGTTTAGCTTTCTTGAGCTATTGGTCTTACTATTTTTGCTGAGTGTTGAGGAACATAGCCAAAGATATCTGGATTTGAGCATAGAAAAGGTCCTTAGTGGGGCTCCCAGGTTTAATATCTGTTACATCCTGACTTGCGGAGGAGGAGATTAGGTTATCCAGGTGATGACCTCCAGTCTGACATCCCTGATATGGCTCAGCATGAAGTCAAACCTTGAAATTACTGTATATTCGTAATTCTTGGACAACACACATGTAAGAAAAGGCAAACTATATAAATTAACTACTCATAAACTTAAAGGAGATTCTAATACAGGCCTCAATAGGGATTGATTTTATGTTTATGCAACTAGAGACTCCTGTTATAGTTTATAACAGCTGCCATCTTGATAAGGACCTTATCACTGATGCATAGTGAGAGGCTGTGCCTGGCTGCCACTCTGCTGAGGGAGATCTCAAGGCAGAGCCTAGCTCTGAGACCAGAGATGGAGCCAGGGATGTGTTGGCATGCAAATAAAGCTGGGGTCCAGTGCTTTTCCTTCCTTCAGGTGTCAGAGCTGGAGTTAAGTTCTCAGTTTGAAAAAAACTCAAGCTACACTAGGGCAGGTTTAAGCTGGATGTTAGGAAGAAGTTCTTTACAGAAGGAGCGATTGGCCATTGGAATGGACTGCCCAGGGACATGGTAGAGTAACCATCCCTGCAGGTGTTTAAAAGGAGGCTGGATGAGGCACTTAGTGCCATGCTTTAATTAATTACAAGGGTTAGGTGACAGGTTGGACTCGATGATCTCAAAGGTCTTTTCCAATCTGGTTAATTCTTTGATTCTGGGAAATCCTTATGATTATAATTAGGATAACAGGGTGCCTGACCATGAGCAGGGATTTGTAGTGATCAGAATTAATTAGGACTCATGACAAACTATTTTGTTCAGAAGCTATCTAAAATCCGATTTTGCAGATGATCTAATATGCAGATCATAAAACAAGATTTTTAAATTTTTTTTTTTTAAATAAAACATGTTACTGACCAGAGGGTTTAAGTATGGGATTTCTGTGTTGTTTTTTTGATGTGCACTAATACAGGGAGTAATTCTTCAGGAAACCCCAGAGTAAAGGTCATCATCCATAGACCACCTCTTATATAAAGAACAGAGGGATGGGATTAGAGAAATACCTCAAAATCTTTCTGAGTCTGCACAGGACAAAGCTTCATTTAGGTTGGGGCAGCTAAAACTGAAGCCAGAGCCCTTAGGCTGAGAAATGGGCGCCTCATAGAGCTTTGGAACCTAGGTCTATGCTCTGGTTGTCTGAGTAAGAGATGTAAGGAGAGAGTAGCATAGCTCTTCAGTAATCCATCTTCCCAGCTTCTACACTGTGGAAACTATTATTTCAGAAGGCAGGTCTTGGTTTGAGGTTAGCCCAGGACCAGGTTTACTAATTCTTACTTCTCAAAATCCTCCTGCCTTCGGGTAGAGAAGATCACAGAAATGCACAGACACAAGTGCCATTTGACTCAGCTCAAAAACTGAGCTGGGATTGCAAGAACTACAATGAGGCTAAATGTGGAGCATTACATTCTGGGGCTTGAGATCAAAGGCTGTGAAAGTACAAGAAAGCAGATGACAGACATCTCTCATGCCTCTCAATGGAAGGTAATCACAGGTTGCAGTGGGGAGTCCAACATATGAACATACAAACATAACAACATATGATCTGTCAGACCATCATACAAACTTCATACCAAAGCTAGATGGGGATTTTGACTCAGTAACATAATGCCTCTTACAGCCCCAGCATTTGTTACTTTAAAACTATATCAGTTATTACATTTAACTTTTTTTCTAGTAAGTTTTAAAGAAAAGATAAAACAAACGAGAAACTCCCTCCTTTTAACAATTCCATCTCTTTTTTTTAGAATTGTAGCTCAGGAAGGGTGTGTCCAAGGAAGAGAATACCAGTTTCTTAGGAAAGCTCTTACTAAAATACAACAAAATAATAATATAATATAATAAAATAGAATAGAGGGGGAAACAGTCCAACACAGTGAATCAGAAACTAAACAGTAATGTCAGTCAAACCAAAAAAAAAAAAAAAAATCATCAGATTCTTAAGCTACAGATAGAGCGAGCCAGATGCTAAACTGATTTTATTATGCCTCCACTTTAGCATAAATAGGCAACTGTCAAAATACAGCATCCTGTCATTCGACAAAGTGAAATTCTACTAAATTGAATCAAGTTGTACAGAGAGACGCCTGTAGTTTAGAGAGGCTCTCCCTCCCCTTCTGACATCGTGAGCCTGCTTGGCAGAGCACTCAGGTTTCAAATGAAAGAAATGTGTTAGAATACAGCAAGTGATGAAATAAATGTCCTTATCAGGAATTTCATTAATTAAAACCCAAGAGCCTGACAAGCCTTAAGCTAGTATCTTGCAGTGTTAGGGTGAGTGGGTATAGATTACTCAGAGGTACAAACTGGGTTTGTCTCCTGCCCCTGTTATTGGGACTGGTAGAAGTTGCTTCTGTAATTTAAACAGTATTCAGTGTTGGGGGAAAAAAAGAAACACAACATCTCTAAAACTGAGTACATCACACTTCTGCTAACCATTGGGCAGTGTGCAGCTTCTGTCATTTATTAAAAAACAAAACAAAACAAAACCTGGGCTTTTGATTTTAGGGTTTTCTACTGGTTCCCATCAGCAGAATATCTCAGAAAGCGTCTGAAGCAGATTAGCCTCAGACTGACTTCATGGCAGTTTTCATGGACTTGGTGACTTCTGGCATTTGAAAATCCACTTTGGACAGGATACTGTGCCTGTTTCTTTGTTCATGAGTTTTGAGTTCTTCTTAACTTCCTACAACTAGATTTGATTTTAGTCTGGCCAAGAAGTTAGGTAGAAGTGATTTGGTGCATCTTGCTTGCAATAATAGGAGAGATGATAAAGAAGTAGTACAGCACTTCCTGAAGACCAAATATACTTTATCTTCTATAAGACCTCTAAACCAGATTTAACTTCAGATTCTAAAATTGTTCTACCAGCATTAATGCTGCATATTTGTCATTGTAGGATCCTTCGTTTATTGGTCTCTCTCTGAAGGTTTGTCTGTTTTTAATTCTGTGCCATGCACTCCCTCTAAGCTAAATTTCTCTTGAAATGTCACCAAAACACTTCGGCCCTTTGTAAGTACAGAGCCCAGAAAAAAAATTACTTCTGTTTTGCAAGACATGAAGAGAGCAGGTTGAGGAGAGTTAAGATTAAACAAGGATCAGAGGATCACAGGATGTCAGGGGTTGGAAGGGACCCAAAGAGATCATCAAATCCAACCCCCCTGCCAGAACAGGATCATAATCTAGCTCAGGTCACAGAGGAATGCATCCAGATGGGCCTTGAAAGTCTCCAGAGAAGGAGCTAGAGGTCTGGTGGAAAAGAGCAATTAAAATAGGAACTCTGGGATGAAATGACTCAGATCATATCCTGATGGAGCCTGAAAGCAAGTAAGTAAAAGAGAGATTGGTGGAAAGTCACATTCCTGGGTATTATGTGGCTGCATGAAGCAGGCTACGTGTCTCCTCCTGCAATCTTCATCTTCATCACTTTTCATCTAATTTCAGCATGTTTTCATAATAATTTTCTGTGCTAATGAAGTAGGGACACCCATTATTTCAATCAGGGAGTATTTATTCATTCCAGTGAATGTCTGTCCTGTTCATTGACAGAGGCAATGATCCAAAAGTGGAGAAATTCAATATTTGACTGAGAAATATAAAATAGAGATTTTTTTTTCCCTGATGGCAATGGAAAGGAGAAGACAAGAATTAGGATTGCCTCCTAACTTACTGTGCACTTATTTGTATCAAAGCAAATTAAAGGATCAGTAGATCTTGCTGTGAATTTCCCAGTCTCCTTAGCATCTCTGGGATTAAAATGAGCTAGAGAAAGAAGGAAAGACAGTTTTTAAATTGCAATGTTGAAAAGGAGATTAAAAAGCAAACTGATGTGTTACCTTTTTTTTTCTTTTTTTTTTGGACTGGTTTTAAATGAAGATATGTTATACATAGGAGGGAGCAAGTTTTTAAACTAAATCCTCAACATATGGAATCTTTTCATCAGACCTTTCCTTCTGCTGGTCAGTTGCAGCCAAAAGCCAGAGTCCAATATCCATGCCTGATAAAGTATATAGAATTAAAGATTGTACATGATGTGCTACCATACAACTGGTAGTAATCGGACTATTGAAATCAGGTAAGTAGACGACAAGGAGCCTAACTGCTTGCCAAAGTGGAAAATGTACCCAATGCTATTGTAAAAGGAAGAAGAAAAAAAAATGAGAATAATTAATTTCATTAAACAGAAATTCCTTGTTAATATCAAGCTCTCTTCAGGTCAGAAGAAACAACCAAATGCCTCGCTCGAGCCAGTAGCACTTTTGCAGACATATTTACCTCAAAGACTTTCACCTTCAGCTGTATGGTGGCCCAAGAAGTCCTAATGCAAGTGGACTGGCCATCAAATGTCTCCATGTAACTTCTTAATCCATTACTTGAGGCTATGGAGTTTTGCATCCAGATCTAAATACCATTTTATAGTCCATGTCTTTGCAGCAGACCAAAACAGATTATCGGGGTTTTCATTATTAAAAAACATGTTTTGTCTGACAGATGAAGTAAATGGCTTCTGCTTGGAATTTGGTGAACAAAACCCTTATTAAGTCAGCTCCCCTTTCTTCACAGACCTTTCACACATAGGTTAAGTTTGTGCCTCCAATTTGATATATGTAAATGCAAAAATAACCCCCTAGGTTAAAAGGTCTAACTTAGGATCAGAGTCAGGAACTCTTCCTGAAAGCAATGACTCAGAAAAAGAGTGACTTCACATTGACTCTCAAGAAAACACTGATGGATAGGGACAAACCTGAAATATGAACAGAAAGATGGTATGCAGGAAGGCATTTTCATACATGCATTGGTGTATGCATAGTGATGCATAGAAAAGATCCCACTGATGGGATCTTTTCACGCACATGTTCCTAGTGACTCCATATTTAAAGAAATGTTGGAAATTTGGAAAGCAAACCTCAAATTACTGGAAATGGCTTTCAATGAGAAATTTTATAGTCAAAACCATCAGGAAGATCATTGAGCAGTGATGTAAGTAGTCTGTGAAAATGTTCTAAAGGATGAAATGTGCAGTATACAATGGGTCTCTAATCAATTAGAGAAAAGGTAATGGGGTGGAAGCCCTAAAAAGCAAATAGAAATATAACAATGGAAAATGATTAATCACTGTCATAAACCACAAGGAAAGTAATGAAATATTCACCTGTGGAACTTTTCAATGAGCTAGAAAAATGTGGAGAGCATATTTTAGTCAACACAAAATTATTACTTTATTATATATATATTTTTTTTTAATATATATATATAATATATATATATGAGTCTATAGCCAGATTACTGGGTAATCCAGTAAGTGACTAGCTAACTGAATTAATCTACTATGGTCTCCCCATTCCAACACTGATCATCTATGGAGCCACTGATCAAATCTTTGCACTATGAGCACACAGTTACAGTGCTTTGGTATAGCCAAGGGATTATGGAGGTAATATTGGAAGTGAGTTGCATGGATTTAGTTTAAAAGTTGATGCAGGCTATGTACAGTCTATGTACATGATGTCCTAAATGAGCAGAAAGGTATTTTGTCTACTCTAGGAGGAGGCTGTTAATGTTGTCAGCCTGTGCAGATCTTCTCTCCCAACTGAAGTACACAGAACAAACTACTATTTACTGGCATAAAAGTGCTGCCAAGAGAGAAATTAAGATCTTCCCAGTGTCTCACACAGAGCCTTTGAATTCAGACTGTCTTCATAGAAGTAATATTAAGAGATCTGAGGAGACTGGCTTATAGTGGTTCCCAGGCTTCTGTATGGAGGAGCTGGCAGAAAAGATGGGAAGGAAACAGCACAGAAAGGTGAAAGATAAAAGAGAAAATTTGAAATTAAATGTTCCACTTATTTAACTGACTAGAGTTCACCATCTGTGTAGAGCTGTGTTGAGAGCCAAGAAATTTGCATGTTACAGTGAACCGTTTATGAAATACACAAATATGTATATAAATACATTATATTAAGTTTTCTTGTAGTTGGGGTTTTCTTACCAGTGAAAGACCCTAATTACATTAATGTTCATAACTTTACATAAAGGACTTGCCATGAGAAATCAATAGATTTCTAAAAGTTCTTGAAATTTCATAGAGTTTTCAGGATTACATATAACATATTCTTCAGCGTTTACTTAAAGATTTAATTTAACTTTCAAAATGGATCTTTATTGCTATTCTTTCTGCCTCTCCAACTGTTCCCACTATAATTTTTAGAAGCCTGATTTTTAATTAATTTTTTACTAGATCGTACAATGTCTATTTGTATCTGCTCAGGAAGAATGTCACAGATTAATACTTTCCACTGTATTTTGCAGTGACCTCTCTTAATCTGTTTTGTGCTTCAAATGATACACCAATGGCAGAGACTGGACCCCAGTACCTGTGCTTTTGTGTATCCCTATAGATGCTATTTCTGCTCTAATATCTACACAACCACTTTTAGGAAAGTGTATGTTCATTTGTAATGCAAGAAGAACACAATCCTCTGGAGTGCCAGTGCACATTAATACCTCTCTGGATTTTAGTGAAGAAACTCACTTCCCAGTTTAACTTTGAAATGAAAGGCTTTGGATTTGCAGCTCTGGAGACTAGAAGCTGAAGGCTCAGCTGCTGCAGTTTAGCAGAGATTTGCACAAGATGAAGTTCTGGACCCATCTAGGCACCTAATGGCGATGTGTGTAGGTAGAGAGAGAAACACAAGAAGTTGCCCAGTGCTATCTCGATGCTGTGCCTTCTTTTACAGTACTTGTCAGTCTATCAGCTTGTACAGCTGTAATTTATTTTGCCCTGAACGCCCACTCCAATCCTCAGCTAAACTTCCTGCATTGCTTTAATGAGCTCATGATGGTTGTTCAAAGCTAACAAACTTAAAAGATATTCTACTTTCTCCCTGAAAATCAAGCTCAGATTTTGATGAATAAAATACCTGGAGAGGTCTGCCCTGGTCTGGGTAGAAATATTTTCTGAAGTATTTCTGAAATATTTTCATAAATTATTTGCATGATGTACAACATAAATATAAAAGTGTTAACAGCACAGGACAGGCTGCATGTGTGCTGGAAGAATGGAGTTGGATCAGGATGACCTGATCGAACAATTTGAAAGCACAGGCAATAATCTAGTAACAGCATGTGCAGAAGTCCAGATCGGAGTAGCAATAATCAACAGTGCAAATCAACAGTGCAAAGATGAGTGTGACTGGCAGTTTTATTAGAAAAGGTCAAGGCATTGCAGTGGATCAGAAAGTGAGGGAATGGACATCAACACTGTCATGTTGACAGGAAAAAAAGGTCACTGTGACAAAGAGCAGGATAGACCACAAAACCACGAAGCACCTCTCCTGCTCTCTTCAGCTATCTCCCAGCAGAGATAGAGTATTCAGTTCTGACACTTCTTTTAAGAGCATACACTGACCAGGGAGAAGCCAGAGGACAGCCAGAGGACAGCAGTGCAACTCACACTAGAATGGGAGAATGGATAAAAGTCCTGGTCAGGAGAAAAAAAATGAAAGAATAATTTTATGAAGATAATAAAACAGAATTCAAATCCTGAAGGCATCCTCCATGTATGAAATGTTCACTTTCTTACTTTAACAAAAGCACATGAATAAATTCCTCTCTGCACCCTGTCAGGGATGACCCCCAGACATCCATAAAGAGTCCTGGGCTTCTTCGCTTGGACTCCTGCAAGTTTGAAATTGACCTCCTCCTCTCAAGTCTTTAGGCAGTTCCAAACCTGTCACCCAGCAGGTCAAAGGTTCTCTGCAGTCAGCTGGCTTACAGCTTCTGGATGAGGAATTGGCTAGTCCAGGTTGCTGTGTACAAAATAATGTGGTATCAACATGATGATTTCTTCTCTCTGTGGAGCAGGGTCTTCCCAGCTAGATTACAAGATCTCTTATTTACCTTTAACTAAAAGAACAGGAAAGCAGCCAGCTATGAGCTATAAATGCAGATCCATTGCCTATTTAGCTTCAGGAAATGGCAACTGCTCAACTTTAGGGCCACAAAATTAAATTTAATGAACATACACTTTCCTAAAAGTGGTTGTGTAGATATTAGAGCAGAAATAGCATCTATAGGGATACACAAAAGCACAGGTACTGGGGTCCAGTCTCTGCCATTGGTGTATCATTTGAAGCACAAAACAGGTGAAGAGTGCAGGACCACATGCACTTTCATTGTATCACTGACTATTGAGCTAAGCTAAGGCTCTAATGATAAAAGCTAAGGAAGATTTCTAAACAGTGCATGCTAATAGAATATTTTATGTAGCAAGAATTTAGCTTCTGAAGTCTCAGTCAGATCTCTAACAAAGCAGGATTGTCATAGACTGCAAAAATATTTGCTTAGAGCATTCATTATAAACACACACAAAGGAATACGTGCGTCATATGGATAAGACTGGAGCAAACAGAGTTTATATTCTGGTAATATTCATGGGTGTAGACACTTCATCTGTAGATTTGTTTTTTCAAGGTTAATGGGTGTTCTCTTCAGTGCCATGAGTTACAAGGAAGACTTCTCAGAGTTTTCAAAGAAAATTATGTGCATCATCATAGCTTCAAGCACTGTGCAAATGACTGTTTAAAGCAGTGAGTGTACAAGCATCATGTGAGCAAGTACTCTGAGATGGGTAAATTGTGGACACTCCCATTTTAAAATCTGGCCATGATTTGGAATAGTTATTAAATAATTAACCATGAATACAGAATATGGAATAAACTCAATGGAATAAAAAAAAAGTGATACAACTTATTAATTACCTTTTTACGGGTGAATTATTAGCCTGCAATCTGCACACAATACATACATCTTACAAAATAATTTTCCTAGAAAAGAGGTCTTAGGATGACCTTGAATTACAGCTGTTCAAGTTCATTGTAGGTCTATGAAAACAATTCAAATCTCCTAGAACAGACTCGTACAACTCTCATGATTGCAAAAGACCACTGAAATCAAGTCCAACCACTCAGAGCTCTCAAGCTCACCACTACTGCTAACCCACTACCGCTAAGCCATGCCCCTAAGTACCACATACACATCTTTTAAATACCTCTAGGGATGGTGAATTCACCACCTCCCTGGGCAGCCTGTTCCTATACCTGATAACCCTTTCTGTGAAAACATTTTTCCTAATGTTCAAACTTTCCATGGCACAACTTGAGTTAATTTTCTTTTGTCCTGTAACTTAGTGTGAGTGAGAAGAGACCAACTACTACTTCTCTCCAGCCTCCTTTGAGGTACTTGTAGAGGGTGGTGAGGTGTTCCCTCAGCCTCCTCTACCGATGACTAAATCACCCCATTTCCCTCAGCTGTTCCTCATAAGACTTGTGTTGAAGGCTCTTCACCAGCTTAGTTGCTCTTCTTTGGACATTCTCTAGCACCTCAATGTCCTTCATGTAGTGAGATGCCCAAAACTAAACACAGTACTGTGAGGTGTGGCCTCACCTGTACCAGGTAGGAGACTATCAGATCCCTAGACCTGCTGGACACACTGTTCCTGATACAAGACAGGATGCCATTGGCGTTCTTGGCCACCTGAGCAGACTGCTGTCTGATATTCAGCTGGCAGTCAATACCCCAGGTCCTCCTTTGCCTGGCAGCTCTCTAGCTATTCTGCACTAAGCCTGTAACATTCCAGAAGGTCCTTGTGGCCCAAGTGCAGCACTTGACCTTGATGAATCTCATATGGTTAACCTGATACTATCTATCCAGCCTGCCTATCTCTGCAGAGCCTTCCTGCACTCCAGCAGATCAACATGCTTACCCAACCTGGTGGTGCCAGCAAACTTGCTGAGTGTCCTTTCATACAAATCATTGACAAAGATGTTAAGAAGAACTGACCTCAGTACTACTTATTTATCTCTATTTTTTCAGTTGTATTCAGTTACTATTGAATGAAAAAGCTGTGATTCCAAGTGAGTACCCATAATTAGATTATTGACATTCCAATCACCTCAGACTTTAGGCAATATCTCCCATGGAAAACTTTCTTTTGTGATGAACGAACATTAGATCTAATCCTCAGTTTGTTGTGGTCATGGAGAATCCATGAAAGGAAGCCAAAGCCAGAGAAATTTTTAAAAATATGTTGAATGAATCATCTGAGGGCATTGGGAAAAAAAAATGCATAAAGGTGAAATTTGGAGAAAATACATTGTCTTGTCTCAAATGTATCATGCATATTCATCAATCCACTTTATGGGTAGATGTGTGCATCTACATGGACACATGCATGCATACACAGAGACAGATACATTCTCATGCCCATCTACATGTATATAAATAGGTTTAAAGCAGGTGAGTCCAAATGGCAGTGTTCCCACAGAGTCTCTAGTTCTTGGCATGCAAGCAATTTTTTCTGCCATGTAAAGACATGCTGTTACACCCTTGTGAGTTTTAATTTTCTGGCTAATCGTTGACAGAAGATCATGAAATCTCAGGGCATCAAGTCAACCCTGAGACTGCAAGGGAAAGTGAAGACTGTAGACACACTTAGGAGCTCTTAATAACTTCGTGAATCTGAACTTTAGTTGACTCTGGCCTTTATTTTTTTCTTGAATCTGTCATTGGAGCTGTAGTCCATATTGAGATGTCCTGGGAGCCAACAACCAGCATGAAAGGAAGGATTGCTCTGTTCATCCTTGTATTCCTCTCTCTACAGGAGAGGTGCAGACATCTAAATAAAGCAAATTGCACTTTGTATGTCACCAGACTCCTCATCCATCATGCTGCTGTCTGTATATATGCCTCCAGTGGGCTATCTATGGTGGAATACAAGAGAAAGCAGGAGGGATTGCAATGTCTGTCTGGTTTGTAAGAAAGCAATGGATTTCCAGTCTAGCAAAGAAAGCATTCAGATTAGAACATTACAGCTTTCTCTGATTCATTGCCTTGGAGAAGTAAAAGCAGCTTTGGCATATACCCTGGTTATTGTGTGCCAGCTATGAGAGAAGCCACACTGAGAAGCCTGGGGCCTTACACCATAAGTGAAAAAAAAAAGTTTCACCACAGTAATTGCTGCTTGTTAGTGCAGCTCAAACCCACAGACTACAAAATGTTAAGCTTTTGACATGAAACCTAAAGTCCATCATGTTGGTCCCACATAAAAATAGTATTCTACCATTTAGCTTGTTGTTTGGGCCTTCTGTAAAAGTTTGAACATTGGAGAAGATTTCTGGTGTCAAATTAATTTTGTTTTCTTTTTTTTTTTTTTTTTTCCATGAGGGTTTTTTTGATTGCTTCTTTCAGTTTGCTTTGCTATCTTGGGGTGATCTTTAATTATCATGCTGCTCAGCCTTCTAGATTTAACAGGCAGAAATGCATGCACACACACAGTCACAAAACAAGATCATGGCCACTTGTCAAGAAAAAGATCAAGTCCCCAGGACACGAGCCAGTGGATTTACATAAGAGCACTTGTCTGCAGTATGAGCATGTTCACCACGGGAGCACACCCAGGAGAGCTATAACAAGGCGCTGGGCACTCACCAGGGCCACCACAGAGAAGCCACAACCTGGACTTTGAAATGGAAACAGATTTCTCCAGCAGTGCTAATACGTTCTCAAAACCTTTATACACAGTTTACTTGGGGAACTCATTGCCACTAGGTAGAACTGAACCCAAGGTTATACTAATATTCAAAATACGAATGCTGAAGCACACCACAGAAACATCCAGAAGTACCTTAGCTTGCATAAAAATATGTGCATAGGGAAAGCAGCACTGAATTTGCATTCTTAACAGGCAAATTTCTGTGGTCTACTCTCATTAACAAATTTCCTTAAAAGGCAGAGAAACAGTTAACTCAGGCTGCAGCTCCCTGAAGAAACTGTGCATAAAACTGTAAAAATGTTGTTTTCTTTCTCTGTATCAGCTTGTGTCCCAATGAACTGCTATAAATTATTCTGCAATACAGATTCTCAGTAGTACAGTTAAGCTCATCTCAGATAAGAAAGGTTTGTTGTTTGCAAAGATGTCATGGTTATACCCACAGTAATAATGTATCCCTAGACACAGGAATCTCAGCCTGCTTGTATGAATCCTCGTGACTTGATGCAGTGGGAAAATATCAGATGGGCCAGAAGACATTGAGTTAGTGATTAGCAATGCAGTCTCCTGAACTAACCTCTGGAAACCATTGTACCAAGCTCAGAGGTGAAACAGAAGGTCAGCTTGAGCCACTTCGGCACAACCTAAACTGTGCTTTCAAGCTGCATAGACAGCAGGAATGTATTTCATTGCAATTTCTGTAATTAAAAGTAATTTTAATTTATCAGACTTTAAACAGATTCCATTTTCCAGTGACAAATTTTGTGAAGGATCTCATTCAAACACTTACCAGTATGACAACCAGGGTATAAAACCAGCTTGGGAGTGAATGAGATCTTTAAGAGCAATTACTTTGCTCGTGTTTAAAACAAGAATTTTCCTAATCGTTTTAATTAAAAAGTACACTGTAAAAAGTAAAATAAAACTAAAAATATTGGCAATTGTATGCCCACAAAAATGTATCAGACAATTTGCCTTTCTTTAAAGTAAGCAATTTAAAGACATTTGTTCACCTGCTCTATTCTTTTGCTTCAAGCTATTAAACATTCAGTTACACTGATTTGAGATTGCGATCATGTCTCAAGTGATGAAAGAAGAAAATGCGTAAGACTGGATTTACTCTGGCTGTGGAGCCTTGATTCACAACTGAAATGATTCCCTTAAAAACTTTTTTTAACCCTAGTTCAAGTCTCATTTAGCAGGATTTTTACAAATGCATATCTCTGTACCTACCTGCTGTCCAGACATCCCCTGTCAGATTCATGGCTTACCACCTTTCCTGTTCTACTCTGCTCTACCCTGCCTTTAGACTTGGTTTCATCAAGCACAGCCCAGAGAATCTAGAGATTATAGAATCCTTGTTGGTGGTCTCTGGTTTGCTGGTGGGTTCTACCTCTCTTTCCTTGCTCCTACCCTCTCCTTTTGTGTCTTCTCCCCCTTGTTAAGTCTGCTATGCCTCCCATTATATATGGGTCACCCCCAGCTGTTTTTCACTCATCCCTGTTGAATGCAGAGAATCTTGCGGCAAGCCTAAGACTTGGCTGATTTCCATTTTACCTAGTACAACTTTCTCTAACTTTGCTGACCTTATAGCTAAATATTTTTAGCTATTTCCAGGCAATTCTATGTCCTAATACTACCAAACTCTTCAGTACAATTTTCCCCTGCATCAGGTTTGCCTCACCGCCATCCCTTTCTCCTCTTTCATATCCCTTCTTAAAACATTGTTCTTCCATTACGCCTCCTGGTCGGGATTTGGGGTGCATGCATACTTCAACTATCAACTGTCACACCAAGACCCAGTTGTCTCCTTCCCTTGCCATTTCTGTCCACATCCACCATGCCTCACATCTACTGCTGCAGTACAAGGTCTCATTACCTACTCTTGGAGACTCACCAGGACCCATTGAGTCATCAGGACGGCCTGTGTGTAAGCCGTTAGCCCTCAGCAAACACAATGTGAGACAGCTTAGGTGGTAACTTTATTAACACAGTGTCTGTATTTATACAGCTCCTTGTTGGGGACCTGACCCTAGAGTCAGGTCTCCCTGGGGCTGGGATACTATGACTAATAACAATACTAATCCCATGAATATCAGCAAGGGAATGTTTTTTATTACAATACAGATGTTTGAACACAGGGTTTCAAAATCTGTTTGCATTGTAATTTAAAAGAAGTGGTTATGCTGTGGAAGGCCCTTTGACCCATGTATACTTGCTCCCAAAGCGATGTGAAATTCATCCCCTGCAGAAAGGCAGTGCAATGAGCCAATTAGACCCCCAAGACTCACAAAGGGTGAGTTATGTCCAAAGAGGCCTACATGTTATGAAATTATACTGCTGAGAAAAAGTATCCCAACTCTCTAACAGTCTCCTCAAACACAATATAAATGCTACTGTGGACCACAGGGGTTAATCCATTACAACAAGGCAATTAGATTTAGTGACTGTTGGAAAGATAAAAGCAGCGAGTCATAATCAATCCTGAGAACCCAGACATGATAAATTTCTATAATTTCCTCTTACTTCATAGATCTGAACATGACAAAGCGAGTTAGGGTGGAGTGGTTACAGCCCCATGTCAGAAATGCAAAAGGAATTTTATTTTCATTAAACAAGTTACATGAGAGAAAAAAAAAGAGTCTTTCTCTTGCTGTCTTTCTGGCAATCCTATTCCAGATGGTGATACATAGCCCATAAACATTTTGTAGATGCCTCTTGTAAACTTTGAATGCCAGGTTCTGGAGGGAGATGGGAACAAAGGGGGTTTTTTTCCCCCAATTCTACTATATAGTCAGGAGACTTCAAACTGAAGGTCTCATTCTTCATTAGTTGGGTAAGTCCTGCTCTGCTTACAGCTTGTTTCAGTGGGAAGGCATGCTTTCAGCCATGTCTAGAGGTGGTGTGCAGCATCATGCACAGCCAAATGCCTCAGCCAAATTTCGGTACCAAAGAAGCTTTGTAGCAGAGAGTGGCAAGTCCCTCAGGTAATAAGCACTATATATACTATCAAAGGCTCACTGAAAGGAAAGCCACTGTAGGAGTTTGACTTGTGCATACCTCAGTCCACTTTGCAGCACAAGCCATCTAACCTGACTGGAGGATGATCCTGGCTCTCTGACAATATCCTCTCTGTTTTGGCCTAAATTAAGCACATGAGATTGAATGTCTGCTTGGCATGACTCCACTGATCTCACTACAGTGTGATATGCCTACAAAACAAAAGATCTTTTTCCCATAGGATATGAATATCAAGGCAATGCTCTTGAAATGTTGATCTCTATGCAGAGTCACTGCTCAAACACTCCCTGGACACTCGTTAGAGAAATATCAATGCAAGTGCTAGGCTCTATCACACTCTTCTTAACACGTGCTAGCTGGAACCTGGTAGAAGCTGGGGGGCTGAGACTGATAGATGGTGGGATTTCTCTCACCTAATTTTGGCTCTCCAAAAGCTAGTGACCTAAACTAGGCAGGTCATTTGAGATTTACACTCCACTCAAGGAAAAGATCAGGGAGAGATTAGGATCAGGAGTAGGGAGAGATTACCAAGGGCTAGAATATCTTTAAACGGATGGATTAAGGCCTTTTGAAAGTGCTAATCGTACAGAGAGACTAAACAATTTGTTCAGACAAGAAGCTTAGCTTTTAAAGAGCTAAAGTTAAGTGAGATAAGTATAACTCTTTAAATCTGTACCAAGCCAGAGGCAAAAAAGAAGTTCAGGTACTGAAATTGTTTGCCGCAACCATCAGCTAATTAGAGCTCCTGCTCCTCGCTTACTTCTTCTACAAGAAAAGCCCCAAATTAAGTAGGTTGGGCAGTTCCAAGGCCTTGTCCTGCCCCATTGTAGAGAAACAAGTTTAGAAACATTACACAGAAATTCTTGGGAAGAAAAACTCTCCCTGTTGTGATGACCCTATATTCTTGGTAACATCTGCCTCACTGAGCCCGCAGCTGAGTGCTGCAGGTGTAGACTACCAATGGAAAATGCGACACAACTCTAAGGTTAAATAAGCTGCACCCCGCTTTTGTCCCCGTCCCCCCCATCACACCCAGTGATGTCCATATGCTAGTGGCATTTAGGTCGGGAGAACAGCATTGGCTGTGCTGTTATTTAGTGCCTTAAGTGACACATAACCCCCTTTTTGACAACTGGGCTGCATATCTGTGGTGGTGTGACCAGCTTACTGCAGTTTGCACATTTCTCTTCTGTGTGTAGTTTATTAGAGCTTTCAGCATTTTTTCTTATTAATATAAGAATATCTGAGTAGGAAGAGCATGGTAGCAATTAAGTACAGCCACAACGAATTTTGTGAAGAGTTCACTGGAAACCACATTAATGACTTCATCAAGGCTAAGTGCACACATCAGCCCAGCAATACATACTTTTAAAAATAAATGTAGTCCTCAGGAGAGATGCCCAGATGACAGCCCTGAGGGCTGAAGCCCTCTCCTAGCCTCAAAAAACATACAGTGAAATCAGTCACGGGATATACTTCACCACATTGCCATGCACATACAGGCCTCGAGCCTGTTTCAGAAGGGCAGACTGGCAGAATAATTCAATATTACATCCTTCACTGCTTATCAGTGCTTGGAAGAGATTCCTCTTTATGCCAGCAGTAACAGTATCTTTAGTGGTACAGTAACCAGATTCTGGATTCTCTTCCAAACTGCAGCTGAAAAAAAAAAAATCACAGCTCTTCAAAAACCAGCATCATTTCAATGTATTTCTGCCTAGTAGTAAGTAGAGGCTCTGAGCTGCCTGTAAAGTTAATCTTTGTTGTCTTTTAGTTATTTTTTTCTGACACACACCCTTGCACCTCTTTTGCTGCCCCTTCAGTGTGGAAGATATTTCCCATCAATATCTGTAAACCTACTGTATTTTTCATTTCTTTGGTTCCCTTATTAAATATCTTAGAGCTACAAAGATGCTGAGGGGGCTGGAGCATCTCTCTGGTGAGGAAAGTCTGAG
Organism: Ramphastos sulfuratus; assembly: GCA_013399055.1. NCBI lineage: Eukaryota > Metazoa > Chordata > Aves > Piciformes > Ramphastidae > Ramphastos > Ramphastos sulfuratus. The sequence goes on along the minus strand of WBNM01038910.1, from coordinate 186,791 downwards.
ACATCTGGGGCTGTTCATTATGGAGAAGAGAAGACTGAGAGGGGATCTTCTCAATGCTTGTCAATATCTGAAGGGCAGGGGTCAAGAGGATGGGGCCAAACTTTCAGTTGCTCAAGAACAGGACAAGAGATTATGGGCACAAACTGGAATGTAGAAGGTTCAACTTCAACATGAGGAAAGCATTTCTTTACTTTGAGAGTGACAGAGCACTGGCAGAGGCTCTGTGATGTTGTGGATTCTCCTTCTATGGAGAGATTTAAAACCCACCTGGACACCATCCTGTGTAATCTGCTGTAGGTGAACTTGCTTTAGCAGGGCAATTGGACCAGGTGACCTCCAGAAGTCCCTTCCAACCCTGACCATTCTGTGATTCTTTGACTTAATTTGCCACATTATGTAAAGATGACAAACATAACCAAAACCTCATATTTACAATCCCAGTCTACAGCAGTGCCTTAGTGGATTTTACTCCAGGGCTTATTCTCACCATTCTCATGGTCATTCTCATCATTCTCATGGTCAGGTCTATTGTGCTGGATGATTTATTTCAGCCCCAGACATCAGACACCTCCCGCTGCGTTGATGCACCTAAGAGATGGACAGTCTCACACTACTCCAATGAACAGCTGGCTTTTGAATGCAGAAAAGTTAAATTTTTTTAGACTTTTTTTTTTTTTCTTAATGGAAAAAATCACTTTCAATACAGTTTATGCAAAGAGCAAAGTGAGGTCTAGGTCTTCCATAACAACAACAAATATTTCAGACAACCTCAACCACAAAATTCATATCCCATTCACAATTCAAACATCCATAAATTTCGTTCTTGGTTATGAAATTTGGCTCAGATTCTCATTACAAATGATTTCTAAGACCAATGCCATAACTGGACTTGGGCTGTTCTCTGCTAGGAACTGAATTGGTTCATGTAGAAGACTGGAAAATTCCCAAGTAAAAAGAAAAATACTGAAGGAAAAAAAAAAAACCAAACAAAAAAAACCATCAAAAAGTGACTAGACAGCCCTTTCAGCAAAATGCTATTACCTGTGTTCTTCATTCATAGTACTTCACCCTATTTTTCCACATTTTTATTCCAAGGCTAGCAAAATTTATCATGTGCTAGCTTTGCACAAGTATATTTTCATGAGAAGATATTTGAGATAAATGGCAAAAACAAGTTTTCTTATTTCCTCCCCCTCATAGTGAAAGAACTACAAAATAAAGAAAATTGAGATGTAGCCGTTTCAAACATATGGGAGGAAATAACTTCTTTAACATACTGGAGAGTGAGCCTTGTGAAATTAATTACTTTTAGATAAGATTATCAAATATACCTGAGGACCTAAACCAAAGAATTGATTATCAAGCAACCTTATGTATGAGCAAAGCAAGCTTTTAGGTTTTGGAACACAGGACATAGTTTGATTTCTCTATAAAATGTTATGTTTGAAACAAATGAAAAGATCACAGTATCACAGTATATCACAGTATATAGCAAGGTTGGAAGAGACCTCAAAGATCATCAAGTCCAACCCACTACCACAGACCTCAAGACTAGACCATGGCACCAAGTGCCACGTCCAAACGTGCCTTGAACACCTCCAGGGACGGTGACTCCACCAAATCAGGTAAATCCTAATAACTGTGTTCTCATCAACAGAACTGCAAAATTACAAAACTGCTGAGCCTGAAAGGAACTGTGCAGAGCAAGTTCATGTATAATAAGTTGCCCAGAATTGTGTCACTTGGGTTTTGAATATTCCCAAGGAGATGGAGAATCCACAACCTCCCTGGTTCCAGTTGTCCAGTTCCTATATTTAAGCAGAATTTGCTGTACTTCAGTTCGTGCCCACTGCATTTTCTTCTTTTAGTAGGCTCCACTGAGAGGTGTCTGTGTCCTTCTTTTTTCCTTTTCTTGTCTGGCCAAGCATTTATACACAGTGGTAAGGTGCCCCTGAGCCTTTTCTTCCTCAAGCTGAACAGATTTCAGCCTCTCCTTCTGAGACAGATGCTGCAGTATCTCCGTGGCCAGCACTGGAATGCAGCACTTCAACTGTTGCCTCACCAGTGCAGGATCACCTCCCTTGACCTGATGACAATGCTTCTGCAAATGAAGCTCAGGGTGCTACCAAGTGTAAAGGTGATTCATATCTGACCTGATGTTCACCAGACCCCTGATCTGAAAAACTGCTTTCCACCTAGATGGACCCCAGTTTCTAGTATTACATGAAACTGTTCCTACCCAGAGGCAGGGCTTGACATTTCTCTTTTTTGAATTTCATAAAGATGCCGTTGGTCCATTTCTCGAGCCTGTTGAGGTCCCTCTGAAGATTAGCATATCTGTCTGGCCTATTGGCCACTCATCCTTGTTCTGTATCACCTTCAAACTTGACTTCTTTTCCATCAACCAGGTCACTAACAATGATACTAAACACTGTCGGTTGTAGTATAAACTAAACCGTTAGTGCCTGGCCTCCTCCTGTATTTCATACTACGGATCACAACTCTTTAAGCCTGACATATTCTTTTCTCACCTAGATTCTCCATCGCATGATCTTGCAAACACATATAAAAATACATATATGTATATGTGCAAGTATGTGGCTGGCTTTAAAGCTGAATGTAGTCTGATCATTTTTGCGTCACTCTTGTGTGCAAACCTGCACAGGACCAGAACTTTTCAAATAACTTATTTGGATCCACACACAAAATAGCATCTGCCCTCAGAAATTCGGGCATTTCACAAACATAGCTGAGAATTATGTATGTCAGGAAACATAAGGAGAGAAAGATTAGAAATGGAAACTATGAATATTTAAGTGTCTCCTTGGGTTTTTTAATGTAAGTTTCACTGAGGCAAATTTCTTCAGTCCATGTTTTTGTGTTGTTTTTTTAAACATTTCCATACCTCTCAAAGTATCTAAGGTATGTTAAGAGCCAGCTTTTAGGCAATGCAAGCAGAACTACACTGTTTCAAGTTATCAAGAGTTCCTGTTTTGCAAAAATGTCACCTTCCCAAGGTTTTGCACTCGTTATTGAGAAGCAAGATCTCTTTTGGTGTCTTTTCTGAATTAAAAAGTGAGGGCAAAGGTGGGCAATGAAACATGTTGCAATGCATGTTTGTATATGAGGAATAAAAAAGCAGGTAATGTGTATTTTTATAACATTCCCAGCAGCAGCCAAACTTCCACTTCAGAAGAGCTGGCCTTTCACATTTCTTTTTCTCTACAAGACTGAAGATTTCCAGCACTTCTATGTTTAAGTTCCATACCACGCTTTTGCTGGAAATGTTCTCTTTCCATACAGTACCTCTGAGTCATGGCTCAATGAGAATGCTGACTATAATCTCCTTTTGACATTAAGATGTTGCTGAGCGACTAGAGGATATTTCAAGCAATGGAATTCATGTTCAGCCACATGTTTGAGCTGACAACCAGTTAAACCTTGCTAGAGCAATATTTTTCTACGCTGTTAGTTTTTATACCAAACAAGGTCTGTAGTAACTGGATGCCCCAGTTGAGCAAAACTGTTTACAAGAAATAAATCACTTTTGGCATAAAAAAACACAAGGCCCATGTCCTGCAAGCACAGCATCATTCAGGTCTTTATTTCTCATAAACCTAACTCCCAAACATCTGCATTCTTATACACTGTGACTTGTGCTTTGAGTTGTGGTCAATGCATTTCCATAACCCTTTATTATTGTGCTTACCTAATCTTGTAGCCATATTTAGCTGCAAATCTGTAAGACACCATTTCACTTCTCAAAAAGGGGAAAAAATACAACAGAAGGCCTGACACAAGGTATGTATTTAATTTGCCTAACTCCAAACCTTAATTCTAAAGCAAACCTCCCACTGATGCATGAAGACCAAAATCTGGCCCTGAGAATGGTGTGTGGCTTGTGCGAGACATTGGTGTGCCTGAGTTTCAGGTCCTCTTTTTACCAACCCACAGAGGATATGAGTTATCACAACTTCTAGCTTGGCTTTCTGGTCTGGAGATTCCTGAGTTGCACCATGACGTGTCAGGTAAGCAGGACTTGTCTACCACTTGTGAAGCTCTCTGACCTTGGTGTTGCAGACAAGCTTCCTCTGAGCAGAGAAGTGCAACCCCACAGTGTCTCAGACCTTGGGTATTCAGAAAAATGCCAGAACAGGAGGTTGTTGATCCATTTTGTTTATGGGGCAGCACCTCCCTTTGCAGGTCCCAGAGAGCATCTACTGAAAGCGAAGGATACTGAGCAAACCGATTGGAATTAAAAAAATGGGAAATGGAGCCCAGTACCTTGCTTGATTCCCTCTCTGTCACAGAAAGATGAAAGCAGAGTACTGCACCAGAACTGGCTGTCAACCTCAAAGTCACAAAATGACATCTTTGCCAGTGTCCATTTTTGTATAAAACTGTCCCAAGCTACAGTGACCAGATAATACTACAGGGCCATCTAGATCCATCTGCTTTGCAATGCAAGATCAGACCTTTTGGGAGAAGCTACAGAGACTCATACTGTATAGAATAGATTTTTTTTTCCCAAGCTGCAAGTTTCTCATCTCAGATAAAACTGATGCTCAATCCTCTACGTGATGCATGTAGTTGCTAGTTCCTCTTTTGTAAAATAAGGAAAACAGTACATGCATTTTAATGCCTGTAATCTCATCTCTCCAGACAGTTATCTTTTAGCACCAGAGCCCACTTCTTCCTCTCTTTCTGTACAACATAGTGTAAGAAGACCTTGATTTTTGACTCAGACCTCTCATTTCCTCACTGTAGAAAAGAAAAAAAAGCACAAGTTATTCTGAGAATTTAAGTTCCCACACTACAGAACTTCACCTTTTCTTTTCTCATATAAGTATTAAAGCAGCATCAAAAGCATATAGTTACTGCTCAGACATAAACTGTTTTACTTAAATTATCTGTGTTACATGGTTCATTTTTTTTCATGTGCATTGCCTCTGTTTTGAAATATTTTGTCAAATGTCCTAGAGGTTCTCAATCCATTTAACTAACCCTGTGGATACTCATTTGCATCAGCAAAAATATTTTTTGGTAGATTCTAATAGAATGATAGAAACTCTCATTTGACAGAAACATCAGTCAATCTCAACAAGACTGTGTGTAGAAATTTTCGTTACTACAGGGAATGTGATTGACTAAACTTTAACTGTTACACTTCTGGTTCTAAAAGCATGGCTTACACATATGTGGGAGACAATTTTCTATGTAATTTTCAGATACTCATTTAATTTTAAACTGTTTGCTATCTTCCCCATCCTGGCAATGCCAGGATATCAGAAGTTACCAGAGAGGCCAAAAGATCCGACACAGAACAGCTATGTTTATAAAAATAAATTAAACGGGGTCAAGCCTCTCTTCTCTGGTCCTGAGGTAAAATGATATAGCATACATCATGTCTATGTCATCTTCTCTTCCATTACCAAACCCACCAGTGTGTTACTGTCTGCACTGCTTACCATGAACACCATGCAGTGGCTGGTCAATACAGACCAGATGAGTGCTTATTGACATCCTTCAGAAGCATGCTGGAGAGGACTTTGGATGATACAACGCTATACATGGAGTTTAAATCTGCCACATGACATTCATGATCCTGTTTTCTCATCTTTTTTATGACCAGAGTTTTAAGGAATGGTTTCTTCATCATAATTTCTCGAAGTGGTACTTTTTTTTTTTTGATGACCAATTTGTTGTAATGTTTGAGATAATGCACACCTTGCACAGGTTAAGTTTGAATGTAAACTTTTAGTGAAGGTTGGTTTTCCAGATTTTGGGGGTTGTGCTTGTTTATGTCACTGAACAAGATATAATTCTAGGGCAATAATCTGGCAAGCCTCTCTTTTTAAACTTCAGGTATGGGCTATCCCCCACACATCTCTGCACAGACACAGAAGATGTCACTTTGAAGCAATTAAGGGATGCAAATATAAATATCGCTCTCCCAAGCTCACTCCCCAAAAACAGGAGCTGGGCTTCTTGTGTCAGCACAGGTTTCAGTGTGGTGGTGGACAGATTTTCAGCCTGTGAGTGCACCAGACAGATCTCATGAGAATCATGATGGGAAACTCTATGGCTATCAAGTGCTTTAGGATGTCTTTGAAGTCTCAGCTGTGAATAATCATAACATTTCCACAAAATTGACATAAACTCTATGGTGATTTTAACTCTCTTCAGCTTAACTGTGGAACCAGAGGTACAGAGTTGTGGCACTGAGTGGCAAGAGTGCTCATGAAATTGGATAGCCCACACTGTAATTTGTAAAACTGGAGTGTGTGCTTGGTCATTGGAAAAAAACTGAAACAGCTTAACTTGTCATCAGTACTAATCACATTAATAACACTTTTTTTTTTTTTCCTAGATGGCCATTTCTACCAATAATCCTCAAATTATTTTACAAAGCTGACAAGTATAATTAACTCTGGTTTAGAGAATAATAATTTGAGGCACAGAGAAGTGAAAGTTCTGGCATTCGGACTCACTGTCCAAGTTTTGCATGCCCTGCACATCAGAGTAGTTTCTTGGTGATGTTACATCCAGTCTTTGGAACAGTAGATTCTGAATTTTTCTTTTTTCTGCCCTAATACTGAAATATTGCATTGTAGAATCATAGAATTGTGGGGATTGGAAGGGCTTTTTAAGGGTCACCCATTCTAACTTCTCTGCAGTGAGCAGAGACATCTTCAACTATATCAGGTTGCTCAGAGCCCAACCTGACACTGAATGTTTCTTGGGATGGGGCAAGCTGTTTGCCTCTCTGGTAAAATTGTTCAGTGTTCCAGCACCCTCATCACAAATTAAAATATCTTCCTTGTACCTACTCTAAATTGTATATTTGATATCTGTCTATAGAGAACTTAGACCAATTCCTAAAAACCCCATTTCGTTGTTATCGGAATATTGTTTTACTTCCAAAGCCCTGTGAGAAAACAAAGCAGGTGAAAACAAAGCAGGATAGCTTTCTAAATGCAACAATATCACTTGTGAGGTCAATTCACCTTTTCCAAACTGTCCAACTGCCCCAAGAAGTGTTTTCAGAGTTAACAAAATAGAAAAACAGAGCACACTGGCATAAATTGTTTAGATAAATTAACAAAAACAATTAGCATATGCTAAACATTGAACCAGCTTCCTCTAAGCTCAAGTGTTGCCTTCACCCTCCTCCACAGCAGCAAGCAGGAGCAGAGCCAGATGTACAGGGTTTAAAGGTTCAAACACTTCCTCCTCTGCTGACCAACAAAGAAAAGAGACATTCAAAATATTTCCAAAGCAAACTATAATGGAGCCAACCACAAGAATGTCCTGCCATTTCACAGTGGCTTGTACCAAGCTGGCCTTGCTGTTTTCCTGCTGGAGTGGAGCAGAAGAGTCGCAGCATGCTGCACTTCAACCTCAGCTCTGTCAGCCCTTTCCAGTCTCAGGAAAATCAGGGTAACATATGACCAGCTGACCTCCTTCTCTGTGGCTATTTAGGTAATCAGCAGTGTACTGGAGGGGACCTTCTAAAGGGTGAGCACCATGCTCTTTGGATTGCCCTCCATCCCAGATGCATGGATGTCTTGCAGTGCTCGGTGCTGACTTTGTGGGTCACCTCCATGGCATGGCTCCATCTTTGAAATGCACTACTGAAATTCCAGGAGGACTACACCAGTGTTTGTTCTTCCTTTCTGACAGCTTGGCTTTCTCTAGAGCTTTCAAGACCTTTCTCTCGGCTTTGTTAAAAGTTATTTCCATGTCAAATGTCCTATTTTTAACAATATCCTTCGCTGCACAGCTGCTGGGGGATTAGTGGAGATCAGACAGGAAAGGCAAGAGTCACAAAAGGTCTTGGGTGCTTAACTTGTCCTCACTATCCCTTTAAGCTCCTATGAAATCCAAATCCCTGCCTTACCTCCCACATAACCCTGAAGATGCCTCCAAGGCACCACCAGCTATATATTCTAAGTTTGCCACAAATCATTGCTCCTGATATTCTTAAAGAGCAAAGATCCTGACCTGTGCTGCATCTCTAAGTCTTTCCATTCCTCTTTAAAGTGTATGCCTGGACCTACACAGGAATACACTTATGAGTGGGGAGAAGAGGAGAATAAGGACAATTTAGCACTGCTTTAATACTACTTGGTGTGGCACATATGCTCTGTGACAAGACTGGGAAGAAGCTGTCAGGAGCACAGATCCTCACTTGCAGAAGAAATGTAAGAACCCTCAGCTCCATACCATTATTTAAAGAACATTGTCCTATAACATACAGGTGACTTTTATATCCTGGTATTGGGAAGTTTGTACATCCTCTCACTATGCCACACTTTTTGCAGCTCTCCATAACTTTGTAGATTTAACCATTTGGGATGAAATTTTACAAACATGGCTCAGCTGTTTCTAAAACAGAGCCTTAGGAGAAAAGAAAAAAAAAAATCCATTGGTTTACAGTATAAAACACAACAAAACCCCGAAAGGTGTTTCATTAAAAAATTCTGCTATCCCTCTTCTTTGGAATAGAGATTTGAAATTCATCAAGGGGCTTACCCTAATGTCAGAGACATGCCTTTTCCTGTGAAAACCTTCTCGGGTGAAATTACCCAGTGAAATTATCCTACAAAATGAGCCTTTGGGAACTCTGAGGTCACATACACTCCACAGAGACTTTTTTTCAAGTTTAACAGCTTTTGAGATCCTTCCAGCCCTGAGCCAGATAATTTGCTGCTTTTGGCTGTGGAAGGGGTGCTGGTAATGCCGGGGAGCTGGGGGATGCCTCTCCTGTGCTCCCATTGCTCCTCCTGCTGGAGTTGGGCAGCATGAGGGAGGCTGCTGGGGAGGGAGATGGGTAACACGGTAGTCAGGTAGGAGATGGGTATAAGCAGGGCAAGGAAAAGGACAGGCCCTCAACCTTGGATTTTGACCCAGTCGTTGCTGCTGTGGTTGTCTGTTAAGCTTTTCCCCACAATTACTGGAACTGGCAATTTCTATAGCTGTTAAATGAAAAATGAACTTTCTGCGCAAGCTTTGTGTGCTGTCAGCAGGAAGAAGTCATTCTAATTATGACAGGGGAGATACAAACATAAGTGCTCACAGCACCAAGAACAAGAATCGCAGTAAAAAAGCAGATGGAGCCCATTACACCACTCATTTCTTCCCTCACAGGGCCTTAATCCATTTGCCCACATTCTCACACAAGGTATGATACTGCCATATGGTAGATCCTGGGTCTCTACACTTCCCATTCACTCCTGAGACTGGATGAGATTAAGATTGTTTGGAATTGTTAAGATTCAAGATGTTATCATAGATTTTCTGCACATGGAAAGAAAACTGAGGCTGCAAAGGTTACCTAAATTGTGACTTTTCCTAATTTCTTGCTCACCTTTGTGAGCTAAAACTCTTGAATTATACAGGGATCTGTCCCTGCGTTTGTATGTAACAGACGTTTTTTCCCAGCTAATTTGTGTCTGAGCTAACACAGACGCCAGACTATCTAATGTGAAAATATGCAATACACTAGGTAAAAATGCAGTCAGAAACTGACATTTTACTATGAGCTGCAAAGCTGAAAGACACCACAAACAGGGTAACAAGGAATGTTTCATTAATCCAGTTGCTCAATAACTTAATGTTGCTTTTTCAAAACCTTATTAGTGGATTCCTGTCTCCAGACTCTCTTGTGGTCAAGGAAGTGTGAGGAGCCACAAATGACAGCATGCTGTTGGCAGGACCACACCACCTTTGCAAATATTATAGGACTTTGGTACTTCAGAACCTCCAGAAGAAAAAAGGCATGTACTTGATTTTTGGTTTGGGTTTGGGGTTTTTTTCTGTTTCCTTCACTTTATGCACACCCTCTATGTTGTATGTGTGTGAGTCTGAGAATGAAAGAGGAAACAGACATATTTGTCTATTTCACTTTTCAGTAATGTTATTAGACGGAAAACAAGAAAACAATCAAAAACCCATCAAGTATTAGAAATGCATTTTTAGAAATGGAGATGGCATACGACTGGAAATAGCTGTCTGTGAGATGCATAAAATTTCAAGTGGACATGCTGAAATTTCTCAGCAAATACGGGAGGGAATGTGTTTATTACATGTAGTTGTGACAGAAGATGGTAAGTGGATAGAAACTAACTGTGGTTTTCTAGGAAAATATCCCTCACCACAAGAAATACTCAATGTCTGAAGTCCTTAATTGTAAAGATGACAGATTTTATTTTGGACACTATATGAGAAGGACTTACCTGTTGAGATCCCTGGTGAAAGAAGGTGTTCAGGAATTAATTCTGATAGATGGGAGAGGGCTGAAGGACATTTCCTTCAGTGCAAGAACAGCTCTTTGCTGTGTTGTGGGTGGAAGCTGTCTGAAATGCTGGGGAGGTCAAACTCTTCCTGAGCTGGAGAACATGAGATGTTCCTCTAGAGCTGGCTCAAACCAAGAAAACAAAATTTTAAAATAACTAAACAAACAAAAAAATTCCTAAAACCAAACCCAAACAAAACTAAAAAATCAAAGTTAAAAATCTGTTCTTTCAATTATGTCTTCCTAGACAGCAATAAGTAACTTAAGTCCTGGTAAGACTAAAGGTCTTCAAATGATATAAAGAGACTGAAGAGATACCGTATACCTTCTTATGAGGCTATTTTTTTTGAGTCATCTTCTGAGGAGCTTGGATAAAGACAATGAATCCACTTGCCCTGTGACAGGTCAAGAGGAGCACAAATGTCCATAACTTGCATATGTAAGCATACAGCTTTGACTGTCTGTACAAAAATACCTTCTGAAATAGAACTTTTAATTGCCTTCCCTACCAGCAACAGAGGAATGAAAGGGATTACGTTACAGAAACTAGAAGGACTGTTCAGTTTGCTGGGCAAAACCTTTCAAAGGTGTAGTCATGTATCAGTATGGTTTCAGTCAAAACAAGAAAGGTGCCATAGCAACTCAGATACCTCTCTACAAATTTTGTAAGTTTGTATTGGGTGCAAACCTCAGTTTGTATGGGTGGTAAAGCTACCTGGAATCACTTTGTCCAAGTGATGACTGCTTAACTGACTGGATATAATCTGACCCAGCACTTCCCAGGTGTGGAACAGGTGGCCCAGTGAACTTGTGGTTTATCTCCCTTTTTCAGGTATTATCTTACCCCCCACCCCAGTTTATGCTCAGCTCTGCTTCATTTGATGCAAACTTAATAGGCAGCTCTTCTATTTCATTTTTCTGCTCGTCATTGTTACATGGGCACTAATAGAGACAGGAGCCTTGAGGAGAAAAATTTATGTAATGAGATAACTAAAGACTGTATCATAATTTGCCATGCCAGAAGGCAATGTTTTGAACTTGACTGACATCCTTAATTCTGGCATTTGTCAGATGTTAAGTACCTGATTATACAACTATAAAATGTTTCATGGTGGTTTTTTGGGGTTATTTGGGGTGGGTGGGTGTGAGGGTGGGTGCTGTGGTTTGTTTTGTTTTGTTTTCCCAGGTTGATTGGATTATTTATTTCTGCTTAAACGCAATATACTAGATCCCAAAAAAATCCACTCCCCCTTCTCCATTCCATGGTTTATGAGTTGCCATCAGCTGATAATTGCCTGGGTCAGGGGAAAAAACTGTATTCTGTTGATGAAAACAATGGACCAACTCTTACTCAAGCTAAAAGAGAAAGCGACAGTGGGAGTAACCTGTCGTCTTCTATCAGAACTAGGCAGAGGTGAGAAAACTTCACCAGTAATTTTCACAGACATTTACTAACTTCAAAGGAATAATGAACAATAGACATGTTGGGAGTCATCCAGACTACAATGGGCACAAAACCAGGCTCATTTCTTCTTACCATTCCCCTCTGACTTCTCTCAATCTCTTTCCTACTTCTGACACTTTACCTAACTCCATCCTTTTTCCCTAGACAGTCTCAAATACAGCTGCTCAACATATAGTTGAAAAATATTTGACATCGTGTTATGCCTGTGGGCATTTAATGATTCCCTAGGTGGACAGACTGAAGAACAGCAAGACAGACAAATAAATAGATTAAAGCTCCTAAACTAACAGCACAAGCAGAGGGATGATTTTCTTTGAGATGCTAAATATCTGATAACAGATTTCATATTCTCTCATTGTTCAAAAACTGCATTAAAAATATTTAGGGACACATTATACAAAATCTACAAAGTGTAAAGTCAGCACTTACACACACACATCAAAGCTTTATATAAACATAGGGTTTATTTGATGCCATAGTACAGATGCTAATGACTTTTTCTTCTTCAGAGGTTTCCTTTTGGTCACTCATGTGGTGGATAGAGAAGATAATTTTCAAGAAGTACAGTAAGTAAATTCAGTAAGGCCCAAGGAAGTGGGTATTGTCATCTGCAAACTACCACATTGAGCTTTGAAGTTAGAAGAAGCCACAGTGCTCACCACACCGCCATGGTCAATTTTAGAGTGGTAATGTCTTCCTCCACATGTCATTATGTCAACCACCACAGTAATGCGCTCTCTCGCTAGCTTTGGAAGTTTTTTTCCGATCAGTGTCTAGGATTTTATCGGAAGAGTCATGGACCTTAAGTGAACAACTGCCAAAAACTCATTGTGAAATTTTGCAGGATCAGATTACTGTGGTGGAGAGAAAGTGAGAGTCCAAGACAACTTTAGACAAATCTGTCTAACTCGGTTTATTTGATACAGGTTGTCTGATTGCACAAAAGCTTATTTCCCTGTCAATAAGAAAACACTGCTGCTTAATAGTAAGACAATTGTATGGCTGTATTTCAGCTCAACAGAAGGGACCTTGTCACAAAATCATTTTATTCCCTTAAGACAATTTCATATTAATTTGAAGGTACGGTTAAAAAATAAAAACAAAACTTCTTTGTAACACAGTGATGCTTTTTGAATGACTAAATGTTCATCAACTTATTATTCAGACACTGTACTGACAAGACATCATTACTTCTGTTCTAATGGTTGTTTGTCCTTTATCTCTTTAACCTCTATCCTTTGAGTAACTCTCTTTCTGTGGAAAGAAAGACTTTTAGGTCTGTTATGGTGGTGAAATGAAAATTGGCTCACTTAGATCCTCATTGTATCAACTAAAATATGATCCAGATCTAGGCAAAACCTCTGTGTAGCATCCATTAATATATTACTCTCATAGTGCTACTTACCGATGGTCAAACTGGAAGACTGTGGGATGACTAGAAACTGAGTTTATGTATACTATTCCCAACTCTAGTGCCTTGATCATGATACCATCCTTCTCTTAAATCAGTCACATTTGGCTTTGGTTATCCAAAATCTCATTGCTGAGGTTTTGCACAAGCAGAAAAGTGCCGACATCAGGCTAAAAGTAGCATTCAGCTGGACTATTCTAACCCTAATGGCTTCTGTGGGCTTGGACTGGTATTAATGAGGACAGGATTTGCCCTTCTACTACTTGGCCTATAAAAGGATTTCAGTATTCAATGTTTAAGAGGAATGGATAAGGGGAAAAAGCTGGTGAATGTATGGATTTGTAAAAGTCAGCTACTTGGTCTTTATTTTTTCCCTAGGTGGTAAAATCTCATGGTCAGTCACTTGTCAAGTATATTGAGCTTGCATTAACATTTTTCAGGACAGGAAGTGCCCATGTACTGTTAGCAGCAACCCCTTTGTAGTTGCATCTTCCAGTCAAGGCTTCCATGAAGCCCGTATGAAGAGGTTCTCCTACAACACAGGTCACTGTGATTTGCAGGTGAGGAGGGAATTACAGACTAACTGTTTTCAGGAAATTACCTTTTTTTAATTCAACAAATCTTGGTAATTTACATGTAAAATTACCCTGAAAGAGATTTTTGTGAGTTGATACTTGTTTTCAACAACAATCAAAGATCAGAAACATTACAGAAGTTAAACATGTTTCATTTACATCACAATACTGCAGGTTGAATAAAACAGGGCTTTTGTGGCATTAGCATCATTATTGTCTCTTAAAGCTTCAAGTCTTCAATTCTTCAATTCATTTGCCAAAGAGAATTCAATGATAACATTAATGAATTTTGTTTGAAGACTTTAGTGCGTCCTTATCACAAACTCAACTGCATCATTCTTTCAAGCAAGACTACTGATGTTTTCAAGGATGAGGAAGAGAAAATGACAGCTTTATTCACCCCTATGTGCCTGGCTTGCCTCACTGGTGTGACATCATTGCTCATGCCCTACTGCAGCATAATCGAGCAGGTCAGTACTTATTCCAAGCTTCACCCATTCCAGATTCCACCCTTAACCCTCCAAAATGAGTCTTTTATAGTTAAATGATCCACTTATTAGATAAAATAAACACAAAAATAATGTCAAATTAAAATAAAATGAAGTAGCAAGAAGGAAAATTCAGACTGACACTGAGCAAACAGTCTGGCTGGAATCATTATACCCTTTTGGAAACAGGCACGGATATCGGAGCATGGATCCAATTAGTTTCAAATGGGAGGACCCTTCCTGTTCCTGGCTCCCTGAGTTTAAACCTCACAGTTCAGATGTTACTTCAGTTAGAGACAACTCTCCTGAAGTTGCTACCTACAGGAACTCAGAAATCTGAAAACTGTGTTCTGGGGCCAAGACAACAAAAGAAATGTATTGAAAAGTATGTGATTTATCATTTGCAAAGATCTTTAAGATCCCAGCCATGTAAATGCTCGACAGCCCTTGGCTCCTACGAAAACTTGTAGAGAGAACCAAACCCAAGCCAGATTCAACAAGTCCAAGCATTGGTCTTTGTATCTGGAGCCAACAGACAAGCCAACATACACAGAATAAAAATGAGAGGAAAGAGATGTGCAAAGGTTGCTTCACAACTTCTTAAGAGAAGTGCTAGACCACTCTTTCAGGCTTGATATTATTAATTGGGCTCCACAAGTGATTTTGTTACACACAGTAACAGACCACTGCAACAACCACTTGGTTTTCTTGTTACTGCCCCTTACCTCAGTCCAGCAGATACAAAACAGTATGCAAAGTGGTATGAAAGAGAAAGTAAGGAGTATGGAGAAAGCTTTTGGTTGTAGGCAGCTTTGTGTTGTTCGGAGAGAAGCTCCTTTTCAGAAGCTGAAATATAATATAGGGAAAACATCAAATCACAAAATACTTGGTGATGCCACTTCAGGATCTAAATGGACACCAAATCTGCCGCTGGGTTCAGCTACTATTGGTGCCATCCAAACACAAATTCCGGAAGACAAGAGAAGTACATTTTCCAACTCAGATAATTTTGGCTGAGCTCAGTGAGGAGGAGACGACTTCTGGCCTCATTTGGAAGAACAATTCTCAGTAATACTTGTAGATTTTAAACCACTGCTGCAACCATATACAGGCTGCTTATAATATGAGGTACATCTCTAGTTGTTTGCAAACATACCACCATCCAGAGGACAAGCACTGCTCCTCAGCTGTATCACAAGGGTGACATCTTAATATCCTGAATCAACAGAACTCAGGAGCATCTCAGCAGCTTTCTAGCGTCAGACAACCACAAGCACCACAGACCAGACTTGTGCAGCTCTTGATTTTGGATAAAGTGAGAATCACAAAGAGAGTTGGGATGTTATTCCATCCTTTTGTTTAGATATTATTTATTTTTGTGTTTTTATTGATCTTTTTGAGGTAAAATAGAGATGTTAAATACTTCTTTCAATTTCTTTGAAAAATAATCTCAAATGGAGTCATAGTACTTTTGCTGGTACACCCATACTACTCTTCTGAATTCTGTATCTTTGATGCCAAGCAGTTTTTAGCTCTGCTACACCCTAAAGTGTCAATGGACATAAGGAAATCATGTGTATGCTTAAATTCCCTTTCAGGCCAATGAAAAACATACATATATTTTTAATTACCAGACTGCTGAGTTTTGAAATTGAGTTATGGTGACTTAACCAAAAAAAAAAAAAAAAAAACCAACCAAAAACAACAACCAAACCCAAAAACCAAAGCAAAGCTGATATCACTGTCTCTGCCAAGTGAGAGTGATCCAATCAAAACTTGGCATAATCAAGTGGTATGAATTCTTCCAAGCATTCATTACAACCTACAAAAGAATTCTTTGTTGGAATGGCTGATACAGCATCAGTCATCACTGTAAGGAAGCATTAACAAAATAGGTAAGAGCAAAAAAGGCAAAAGCAAAACCCTCTTATTAAAAAATCATGCAGACTGGGCAAGGAATTTCTTAATTTTGTTTTCATTATGTTTCATCTTGCATATGACAGCTCATGTAGTCTACTGCTGCATGTTATCTGTGTAGGTTGAGTATTCTTTGGATGGGAACATCAAATTTCCTGCAGAACACTACATTCTGGCAGTGTATCACAGGGCTATGGCCACACACATACACACAAAAAGCTATATCTACATTATTCTTGAGAAAATAAAATCACCAAGATGGTAACTCTGTGGAATTTTTCCCTTACTGTCCCATAGAGCCCAAAGATCTCTGCTAGCATCTGGGAGCTCCAGGCCAAAGCCACAAGCACAAAACAAACAAATATCCATTAGCTGTTTGATGGACATTTTCCCCCTCAGAAGAACCATAGTTCTATACGCTTTATTGAAGTAAAAAGCCAGAAAAGCAGAAAAGAAGTCTTGTAGCTTCTGTAAACTTTGGGTTTTTTTTAGGAATATTTGCAGAATATTGTTAAAAAGGCAAGTTAAGGGTGGCCACTGTGGCTGTCAAAGCTTGGAAAACATTTGAGGCTGCGTGGTAGGTGTTTCAAGAGGACTTTTAAGTCCTGATCAAAAGACTTGCTAGGCAGTTCTGTTAATAGAATATGTTTGATTAATTTTTTTTTCCTTTAATATTCTGAAGTTATGGCACTTTCATCATAGACTTCTGAAGCTGCTGTGTCGATCAGCATAATCTAAGACTTCATTCATACATGATCTGTTTGGCTTGTGAGTGGAAAATTTAATTGGATGACTGAAGTGGCCTCCTAGCTACCATCATTGCCATCCTGTCCTGGGCTGCTCCATAACTCCCCTCTCCTTTGTGCCATCTCTGCTCCTTTACATCTGCTTGCTGCAGCAGTAGATGACTTCTGTTCACATCATCCTCACACCTGTTAAGAAGGGATTTGAATCTGGGTTAGATGTGAATTATAATGAGGCCGATATAAAAATTAAATAGTGTATTAAATACATAAAAAAAAATTCCCCAAACTTATTTACAATCAACACAGAGATTCTGTTATGAGGTTGGTAAAGATATTTTTACAGAATGTATAAGTCAACCTAATTGTATATATACAACTTGAGAAAAGTTGTAGAAACAACTGAAGAGAGCCCTACAGCACAAACTGCTGCTTCAAAGTTAAACATAAGCATAAGCCTGCACAAACTTCAGAAAAGAGAGTTAATTTGCTTACTGTTCTGAGGCTCAATATTAGTAATCCAATATTGCAGAAGCGCAAATGAGGAAAACATAGTCCTGGCCACATGGTGGTCTTTCCAAGTGGTGATGGTGCAGGGGAGGTGGTTTGCTGCTTGTGCAGTTCAAATGGAGCACATTGTCTGAAAACATCCATGGGCACGAGGCAAATCCTCAGTGGCTCTCAGGAAGCTACCAGCTCGGCCAGACACCTGGGTGAAACAGGATCCAGGCTTACAGGCTTTGGAACCATCCAGAGAATGCGATGTAAAGGGTTGACTCTGTTCACAATCGGCCGGGAGCAGGTCCCTGATATTACAACTTGTTACTAAACTCAGCCTGAGTCAAATCAACCCAGGCTCGGCTGAGCTTAGGCAGGTAGCTGCTTCCCAGAGAAGGGCAACCAGTTTCAGACCCTTGGCTCAGCTTGGGAGGAGGGCAGAGCCAGACTTTCTGTTGGTGGGAGAGGCAGGCTCCCAGCTACACGTGGTGCAGAGGCATGCAAGGCAACACAGGTAGCAAGCAAACAAAAAGCAGCAGCAAACAAATACGTTGGTTAAGTTTTAAGCATTTTGTCAAATGTCTTTGACCAATAGCAACAAATGAAGATGCCCCTAGAGCCAAACCTAGGGTATTTTTTTTCAAAAAAAGGGAGATGCACTTGCCCAGCATCCTGACCTGTGTTTACCAGAACCAAAGCAGGGTGCAAAACAAGACCAAATATGGTGTTTCTGTGGCAGACTGAGAGGCCTCAAGGCTTTTGTCTCCTCGCTTCTTCCAGCCCGGGAAGAAGGAGGTGGGAGGAGGGAAGGTGGGTATGTAGGGACGTGTTTAGGACCTGTCTTGGATACATATTTTAGGTATAATTTGGACCTTCCACCACAATGCCCAGGCTGGGCTCTCCAAAGTGAGAAGTGAGGCTTGCACAAGGGAAGCAGCACAAGTCTTCAGCTCAGTGGTGTAGGAAAGTTTCTCCTTGTGTAATCATCATCCCCTAGAGAAGGTTAATCTTTTCATGTAGAAGAACTTGAAGCTACTGTTCTGACAACAGATCAAAGAATAGTTCTGAGTGTCAACCTTCAACTAATGGCTTTCCAGAATTGATGATTTGGATCTATCCATAAAGATTTTTTAATGTTTTATTTACAGCAAAGATATTGCATTATCTCTATGCCTTCTGATACTGCAGTGGAGTAAATGAAAAGTGCCTGTCATTGTGCATCCAAATTTGCTTTCTGAGGTTCCTAAGGCAGACTGACGAGATAGCAACCAGAAATGGGTAGAAAAGAGGTGTATGATTAGCCCTGAGGAAGGGTGGTAGTTTTGAATCTCTTTTGGCTATTTAGATGAGGTAGGCACTAAAGCAGGATCTTACTGAGCAGGAATATTTTCACTTCCATTTAGGTGCTGCTGCTCTCACCACTGATATCACATTTTAAATTGCTTTGCATCACTTGGGACTCCCAGTTCTTCTCCCCTCAGGAACTGAAGCTCTTGCAAAACTTGATAGAGCCTGTAAAATACAATGCAAATCAATACTTAATTTGGAGTAGTGTCTAGCAGCCTCATTCTGCTGAGGTTGTATGAGAGATGAAATGATTTAAACTGACTGGCAGGATCTGTGCCAGGTGGCTTTCAAATATAAATACTTGAGACTTAACAGCTGGGGAAGGAAAGGAAGGTGCTCTAGCACTACTAGCAAAAATGCTTTATTAACAACTGGGATAACTTCGGCTTGCGTTCACCCACTTCAGCCCTGAAATGCAGGCAGTTACCTGTGGCAAGAATTTTCACGTTCTGCAGTGAGCTTGCTTTGCATGGTGAGCTGCATTAGCAGCCTACAAAGTCCATTTCCAGTGTGTTTTGGTAACAGGCAGGTCTGGCTGTGGTGACTGCAGATCCAGACCTTTATTTCTAAACTGGAGCTGTATTTCTGAAGCGAGCTGAAAAAGATTTGGTGCTAAAGCACCAAACTGTATAGGTTTTGAGGGAAGCATGGTCTCTTGCCTTCTGGATTTTGTTGGTTTGTTAGTGGAGGCATTTGTAGTAGACCTATCCTTCAGATGGGGACAGCCACTCAATGCTTACACCAGGTTACAGTAAGCTTTTTAAAAGCCATTTGGTACAAGAAGTGAAACACCAGCGTGTAAAGCAGTGGAACACACACCGAGGGTATCATCTGTTTGTGAGTGAACAGTTCACATATGGCTCTTCCTTGTTGTGGATGCCCCCTCCCTGGAGTGTTTAAGAACAGGTAGGATGGAGCTTTAGGCAAACCTGGGCTAGTGGAAAGTGTCCCTGCCTATGGCAGAGGGGTTGGAACTAAATGATCTTTAAGGTCCCTTCCAATCCAAACCATTCTATGATACACTCATTGATCTCAACATTGCTGGACACTGGACAGCAGCATCTCAAACCATACTACCAAAGTTATTCTGGAAAGGTCTTGATTATGCAAAGTCTGACACCCTAGAGCTGTCAATGTGAACTTAAGTTACTGCAAAGGACAGAAAATCAGCTTACCAGATGGCAAGATGCAAGGTAGTGGATCCTTGATGGGAGTACTCTTTTTTTTTTTTTCTTTTGTTTTTGCAAGTAACATCCAATGATCTAAATTATTTAGATTCTGCACTGAGCTTTCAGGAAAGTCCTGATTTCACTTATAAGAATTTTCCAATAAGGCTTAAACTACCCCATCCACCTGGGAACAAATCAATATATTCACCAATCAACCCACAGAGCATCTGAAGCATTGCAGCTTGCAGTCATAATGGTGTGAAACAAGACCACTTAACCCATGTGAAAACTAGTACAGTTTGATCCACAAATGGCGTTAGAATAATCATCAAGCCTAGCCCTAACAAACCGGGGGGCCACCAGGCCCCCCGGCCTTTTGGTCCCCGTCACCATTCACCCAGTGTGCCCCATGAGGACTTACCAGTGATGATGGGAACGGGATCCCTCTGCCCAAATGGGCAAGCTTGGGGCTTCTGCCTTTGCTGGGGCCTATAAAGGGGAGTGGGCAGGGAGGGCAAAGTGGTAACACCTGGGATGGGAGGAGACCAACAGAACCCAGATGCTCTGAGTTTAGGGGAAAAAAAGGGGGGAAATTCAGTGTGGGGAGGGACAGGGGCAGATATGGAGCAAAAGGCGGGAGGTNACAGGGGCAGATATGGTGCAAAAGGAGGGAGATGGAGAGGAAAAGGGTAGAGAGGAAAAGGATGGAGATGGAGAGGAAAGGAGGAAGATGGGGGGAAAGAGGAAGATAGAAAGGAAAGAAAGGGAACAGTGGTATTCCCCAGGGATCAGTATGGGGTTCAGTTTTGTTCAATATTTTTATCAATGACCTAGATGAGGGCATTGAGTGTACCCTCAACAAGGTTGCTGGAAGACACAAAACTGGGGGGGAGGTGTAGCCAACAGTTGTCAGGCTGTGCTGACATCCAATAAGATCTGGACAGGCTGAGTGATGGATAAAGGCAAACCTTATGAAGTTCAATAAGGACAAGTGCAGGGTCCTACATCTGGGGAGGAATAACAATAGGGACCAGTACAGGTTGGGGGCTGCCCTGCTGGAAAGGAGCTCTGTAGAGAAAGACCTTGGAGTCCTGGTGTACATCAAGTTCTGCATGGGACAGCAATATACCCTTGTGGCCAAGAGAGCCAATGGCATCCTGGGGTCCATCAAGAAAAGTGTGTCCAGCAGGTCTAGAGAGGTTCTTCTCCCCCTCTATTCTGCCCTGCTGAGACCACACCTGGAATACTGTGTCCAGTTTTGGGCTCCCCAGTTCAAGAGACACAGGGACCTGCTGGAAAGAGTCCAGCGGGGAGCCACGAGGATGACTGGGGGACTTGAGCATCTGCCCTACAAAGAGAGGCTGAAAGCCCTGGGGCTGTTTAGTCTGGAGAAGAGAAGACTGAGAGGAGATCTGATCAATGTATACAAATACCTGTGGGATGGGTATCAAGTGGATGGAGCCAATCTCTTTTCACTGACAACGGCTACAAACTTGGACAGAGAAGGTTTCACTTCAACATGAGGAGACATTTCTTTACAGTGAGGGTGATGGAGCACTGGAACAGGTTGCCCAGAGAGGTCATGGAGTCTTCTCTGGAGACTTTCAAAACCCACCTGGATGCTTTCCTGAGTGAACTACCCTAGAAGATCCTGCCTTGGCAGGGAGGTTGGACTCGATGATCTCTAGAGGTCCCTTCCAACCTCTGAAGTTCTGTGAGTCTGTTAGATGGCAAAGCTGCAGCCTGTGGTTTGGACAGGGGCAATTTGTGCTGCTTTAAGAACTGCCTTAACTGCTAGGTGGTAGGTTGGACTCAATGATCTTGAAGGTCTTTTCCAACTGGTTAATTCTGTGAAACAAAGTTGTATGTTATCCTTGGCTGGATAGAGTCTCTTGCAGACTCCACCGTTATGAGGGAACGTCACTTTCAGTATCAGCCCCGTGCTCTCAACTTGCCTTTCTGCAAGACCAGCCACTTTTCCTTCACACCTTTTCATGGCAGCTTGGCCCTGTAGTTAATATGGTTGCTACTGCTGATAGACCCTCCACCTACCTACACACTCCATGCAGAGCCAACAGCCTGGGTCTTCTACCAGAAGACAAATGGCCACTCGTAGCTTTCTTGCTTTCTCCAAGACACACTTCTTGAGGCCCACCAGACTGTCATGATGGTCTGCCACTGGCACAATCTTCTCTTCATAGTCTTCACGTGCCAAAACTCATCTTATCACAAAGACATTGTGACAACAGAGTCAACTTCTCCAGGTATTTCTGCTTTGGAGAGGTTGCCAATAAACCAAAGGCAAATGCCCACCTATGTACTAAAAGAAACGTTTTTGCAGGGTTATGCACATAAACATGTTGTTTACTTTATTAGGAAAGAGAGATGGCCAAAATGAAGTATAAACCTTGTAACTATTGCTGGTGAGGACTAGAACCAAAGTGTTACTTCCAAGACTGCCCTCTGAGTCCAGTTTGATCCACTTATATCTTCAAAACCAGAAAGTGAGGCACAGAATTAGAACCCAGCTGCTGCTTTAGGACATCAGTCCTTTGCTATTGGAGTGGTGAGATACTGGAACAGAGAAGTTGTGAATCTCCCCTCCCTAGAAACATTCAAGGACAGATTGGGTTGGGCTTTGATCAACTTAGTCTAGTGGAAGGTATCCCTGGCTGAGGCTGGAGGATTGGAACCAGGTGGTCTTTAAGGTCCTTTCACAGATTCACAGATGTCATCATGTTGGAAGGGACCCTCAAAGGTCATCTCATTCAATTCCCCTGCAGTCAGCAGTGATGCTTACAACTAGATTGGTCTGCCCAGGGTCACATCAAATCTGATCTTGAATGTATCTAGGGACAGGGCCTCAACCACATCCCTGGGCAACCTGTTGTTTTCCACTCCCATTTCATAGAACTTCCTCCTTATGTTTAACCTAAATCTACCCTGCTTCCCAACCCAAACTATATTACTTTGCCCCATTCTACGATCTACGATCTCTGCCCCATTCATTACCTTTGTCATCCAGATGAAACCTGCAGATGTTGATCTCTTGAAATTTCATGGGAGTAACTACTTGCTCTCCAACAAGATCTGTATCTTCCCCAGCTCTACTAAACATCTTTCCATGATTCTCTTACTTTTACCCTTGAAAAATACAGAAGAGAGGCTGCAAAGAGTCCTCAGCTTTTACTAGTACAGAAGAGCATGTAGGGTTGTTTATAAATTGATAGGCTTGGGGTAGCAGTGCTGTAATGCAGATTAAGTATCACAGAGTAGTCTTATCTAACATAATACCAGCTCCCAAAACCATCTCTCATCAAATTTCAGACAACTCCTTGGACTCGGCAAATGTGAAGGATAAAGTAATAAAACCTTGGAGAAATATTGAAAAACTAAGAGGAAGTATTTGCTAATCACAAGCCTAATGCCTCAATTTTATTAGATTACAGATCAGAAACCTGGGACTTTTGTATGGAGCTGAATATTCAGTATCTTGCCAGAAGAATAAAACTGTACCAAAAGGAGCTTTTTAAACAGAAGGTATTTAGCAAGAAGACAGCTGTTGATTGAAGGGATTGTCTTCACGGTCCCGTAATGATAAACGGTTTAAGGATATCCACCCTGAAAGCTGATGGTGAAGACTCTGATCTGGCTCAAAATCAAACCATATATACACATTTTTACAAGCAAATCAACATGCCACTGCATGATCCCTCCCCTCCAATTTTGTCTTGCAGCACAGGAGCAATTTCATTTTTTTCCAGCACAAATCTTGCCAGTCACAATTTAATACAATACAGCATCTCAGCTATTTTAGTACTAAGAAGGTTTTATAATAAACCACAGAAAAACTAATTTAAGTGTCAAGACATTGCAAGTTAGTTGAGCAGACACCACAAAACTAGGTAGCAATGCTCTCATTGACCTCACAGGAAACATAGAAAGAACAATACAAAATGGTTGTATAAACACCATCTTGAAGGCATATATGAAGAAAAAATTGCTTATACAGAGTGATGAACTTCTATAGCCTGGCTTGGTGTGGAAGGAACAAACCACAGTACCTCCTTATGCCTGCTTTACAACAAGAGGTTGTGACCACTCTGATTCCTTGAATTTTATAAACAGTGCAGTCCCAGCACACTGGCTACTGTTTTGTATATTAAATTGTTGGGGAGGTGGTATCAATAAACAGCTGCACAGTCAAATTAGTACTGTTTACTGTCAAATTAACATGGAAAGTGATACTTTCTGCTCTTTGTTTATAGCTCTGCACAGCTGGCCCTGGCACCAGAAAGACTAAATGAAAATGGACAGCTCCCAATGGTAGATGCTCTCCTAGATCAAAGAGAAGAGAAATTTTGTTTGTCTTATAAAATAAACAGTATCTTTTCAGGTTCATGTGCTCCGAATAACAGCTATTCAGTTGCACCAGCTGTTTTTTATTTCACTACTAATTGTACGTCTCATTCCTCTATCGACTTGCAAGTCATTGTTTGCTTGCTGATGTTCGCTCGGGGAAAGGGAACAGGACTCCTGCACACATCTGTGTGCATGAGGTTGAAGAGTGGGGAGATGTTTAAATTCCTGGATGAAAGTTGTGTACGTTTGTAGGCTTATGTTGTACTGAGCTTTAGAAGATACGCCCCGGCCTTTCAGCACGCTCCCTGAGCTTTGTTCTTGGAGAGATGAGATGCCAAAACTTTCCATGCAACAGTTATATGATACTGTGTCCGCTCCCACACTGAGGGTGCTTTACCCCTCAGAATGCCTCCAAAAGTTACAGTCTTTTGAGTCTAAAGAAAGCTCCTGAGCTCTACAGGCAAAATATAAATTTTGAACAGAAATAAATTACTGCTTTTATTAAAACACCTACTTTGTGCTTTTATTAAAATGTTTGCTTTAATAGGGAAATTTTACAACCAAGACTTGTTTTTTTGGTGTGTTCTAGGCTACTTAGAGCAGGAAAACTATCTCAGCATATTGTGCTTCTTGCTGACCACTCTTCTGACTTTTCTTCATCCACCATTCCATTCACAGCAAGAAAGCAAGCAAGAAAGAAAAGATAAGAAGGAAAAAGAAAGAAGAGTGATTAACCTTTTCATTAGAAAATGGCATCACTATTGGGAAATTACATGGTAGTCTTTAATGGGATTTTTAAAGGTGAAATCCAATTTAATATAAAGCAAGATATCAAATCAGGATCCTACCAACTGAACTTTTACCTGTGCTTTTATCTGGATATTTAATGATATACTTCAGACGTAAAAGCCTCTGTAATATCATTCCCTCAGTACGACAGTTCACGAACAACTGAACTGCAGAGATAAGGGAACCTTTTTCTGAACTCTTTTGGCCGTTTGCAAGATGAAGAAAATTACATCAGAATAACACAACAGAAAAGTTGTCCAAGGAACAAACAACATAGCTGTGCTAAACCCTAAACATGGTGGCGAGCAACATTTCTGTTGTGTCATGCCAATGAATGCAGAGTAACACTAAAGCCAAAGAGGGTAAAAGAAATCACATTTTGCAATTCTGTGCCAGACCCTTTCAAAAGGCAACTAAGAATGTTGCACAAGTGATCAAAGGCAAAAGAGCCTGCCAGACTTTGTTTACTCTCTACTCTCTGTCTGTTGGGAATCAACATTTTTTATATTTTTATTTCTTTTTTAAAAACAATAGTTCAGACAAATGTGTCTAGACTGATGGCAGCACAAATGTGACATCAATTATGGATTCCTACACAGTGGCTCTGTATGTGGGCAGTTGCCAGTTCCCAGAGAAAAAATATTGCCAGGCTGCCAAATTGGAAATAACTGCTCATCTTACCATGGTCATGTCTCTGAGCATGACTGCTGTCAGATGCTTCAGTAAAAATTGTTGGCACGCTTAAGTGGACAACTGTAGGGTAGCAGCATTGGAAAAGTGCTGCTGCGTTTCCAGCAAAAGTGTTTGTTGATGGAGAGGAGCCCACGAGGAGATGTGTTTTCACAGCTCTTCAGATCCGGTCACTTGCTAGGTGAAAGTCCATTTCACTTGAAACAAATTTTCTGCAAATGTAGTGAGGCTCTTTCTGCACACCAGCCTAGCCCAGGTAGTGGTACCCTTTAGTCTGCTCCCACAGGGTTGATTTGCTCAGGTTCGTCCATACTACAATGGGTACCCAGAATGTAGGCAATAGTGCTAAAGTGTTAAAATATCTTCCTTGCCAGGAACAATGGGAACATTTATGTGTTATTTTGGTTCCATTATGACAGCAGCTCTGAATAAATCTATCAGCTAACAAACTAATGCCTTTCCCGTCTCAGTTGCTCCCAGCTGATGGCTCTGATATTCCAGAAAAAAATCCCATTATTAAGCCTAAAGTGAAATCTTTGTGTTTTGCTCTGTTGAATATCATCCTATTTTTGTTTTTCTCACCCTCAGGACATTGGTTGTCTCTGCACAATACTTCAGTCCTTCTCTTTGTGTCATCAACAAATCTTAACATTTTTCATGTTAAAGTGACTAATTGACCATATTAAATACACTCATTCTTAAGAAATGGTTAATGACAAGCATAAGTCTTGAGAAAACCAATCTAGCAAACTCTTTTCAGCCAAAGCATAATTTCTTTTATCACATGCATTTTTACTTTATATCAAGCTAATTCCATACACATCTTCCAGCTAATTCATATTCAATCACTGATGTGCTACCACATATTCTGTTATCTTATGGGGCTTTTGGAGAGCAGAGCAAGATATAAATCCATGGCAACAACAGGGAAAAATACTTAGAGTCGAACATACTGCTGACCATACCCTTCTCAGATTAAACACTTAAGTCTGTATTGTACTACTGTCCCAGAGTAGGTTGTCAGTTTCCTTAAAAATATACAGACAACGTTTTTACCAAGAAAACTACCTTTCAAATTTGATCCCATGGCTGAACCACAAAAAACAACCAAACAAACAAAGCTCCAAGCAACAAACAAACAAAAAAACCCCAAATACAACACTCAACAATAAAATGATAGAAACACGTCTTTTTGTAGAGACACAGTGGTATAAATTTCCATACTTGCCTGTGACACAAGCCATTATGGCTTTATCCATATTAAACACTTCCTGGCTTTATTTTTTAATTAAAAATAGCTCTAACTGGCAGAACTGCTGAAGGCTGTAACCTTTTGGTTATCCACAAAACTAGAATAACAAGGGCAACGGGGCAACCTCTCCTCACCCTGCCTCTTCACGCTGTCTCTGTTCTCCCAGAGGGTCTAACTCTTCCCACTCAGTCCAGGGCTGTTTTGCTGAGTCTGACACCAAAACCGTGGAGTTCAGTTTCCTGTAGAGATGCCAAGGACAAAACCAGAGTCAATATGTAGCCACAAAATTCCCTCAAAACTTAAGGCTCAGAAAAATGGCTCAAACTGAGAAAGCCAATTCACACAGATAAATGCTCTCTGTAACATTCAGGCTAGGATGAAAGGGGTGGATGAAAACTCCTGACCTCTTATTAAAAATGCAATTTCCCTGAAGTCTCCCAAAATTGAATTCTCCACTGCCTTGCATGATCCACTGGTGAAAGTGTGGCCGTCAGCTCCACTGGTGCCAGAACCACAGGCGCTGGGCATTGCTGGAGTGCTGTGTGGTCTCCCTGGGCACAATGCACCTCCCGAAATTGGTAGCTCCCTGCTTTTTTGGTGGATATGAATATAGAGCCATTGACAGTAGAGTAAGTGGGGATGGACCATGCACTTCTCTGTTGCAATTCAGTCATTCAAATTGTTATGGTTTATGTGTAGATGGCTTTAATGCTCTATATAATGGCCAAGAGGTAATCAGCATGAGCTGAAAGAACAATTCATGTGTATTTTTTACACTTTTCACTGGTGTAAATGGGCAAGGCAGGAAGAGGAACTTTTACAGATATGACACACAGAGGAAGCTGGAAATCCCTTGGAACTGTATATGAAGAAGGGCTTTCCAAAGGGTAAGTAAAAATGAGGGCTTATTTTACCCAAAATTGACCAAGGAGCACTACTGAACCTGTCAAATTGAGTACACGTGGAAATAGCAGCCAGAGCACAGATGGTGAAGGAGATGAGGCAGCATCTAGAGGACCTGGGCATTTGTTCCCAGCAAGAACATCAACTCATGCTTCTTGTTTCCTTCATAGAGAAAATCAAGATGTACAACTCTCCTTTGGAACATCCATGGTGTAAAAGCACTAAGCTATTTCACTGAAAACAGACAAACATGTCTAATGTGCCAGGAGCTATCAACTTGGATAGAGTAAGATCCACCATGTGATAGTGAAAGGCACTGAGTCACGTTTCGGGTTTCCTAAGGCACAAGTCTCCCTATGCTTTTCTCCACATCTGGAGTGGTTGACACCTTTGACATTGTCCACATTTTGAATTCTATTTTAAAAATTCTAGAAGAAAAACACTGCTTCTTCTGAATCCACAAGTGACAACAAGACATGCATTATGGAAACAAATTAACTGCTTTGCTGTTCCCACTGTACACAGTCCTGCCAGTTTACTTAAACTCATTCAGCTTTTGACAGTACTCAAATCCTCAATGCCAGTGTACAACAGGAGGCCAGTGACTTTCAGTCTTCTTTCACTTACAAGATGTGTCTTTAAATAGTCTAAATTTAAGCAGCAGGCATCGTTGTGGACGACTCATCAGTGTAGAAGTTGGTGATACACCCTAGGTGGTCAACTGTATCCAGGGCTGCAACCAAAGTGACCAGCAGGTTGAGGGAGGGGATTCTGCCCCTCTAATATGCTCTAGTGAGACTGTCTGCAGCCCTACATCCAGCTCTAGAGGCCTCAGCCTAAGAAGGATGAGGACCTCTTGGACCAGGTCAAGAGGAGGCCACTAAAATGATCAGAGGGCTGGTATACCTTTGCTGTGAGGACAGACTGAGAGAGCTGGGATTGTTCAGCCTGGAGAAGAGAAGGCTCCAGGGAGACCTTATTGCGGCCTTTCATTATTCAAAGGTAAAAGGAATCACAGAAAACATTATTTGGAAGAGACCTCAAAGACCCAGACCAACCCTTGACCCAGCACTGAAGTGCAACACTAAAACATGTCCCTAAGCCCCAGGTCCAGCAGCTGCTTAAAGACCTCCAGAGATGGTGACTTCACCATATTCCCTTCCTTGGTTGTAGACTAACACAACCTTACATTGCACAGAGCACTCTCATCACAGCTTTAATCTGTCTCAGTTCTGATTTGCAGAGATGTCAATGCAAGCTTTTTTTCTGGCTCCAGTGGGGTGTGTCTATGGTTCTCACCTGGTTTGCTTCCTACTTAATACATTTTGCTGGCAGCTACCTCTGTCATTGAAGGGGCAAACGTGTTCTCAGTTATATATCTCCTGATCCATGACCTATGACACTGCAATGAGAGGAGCCCATCTGAGGCTGGAGCAGAATTTGTCCCTTCCAGAGGGGTGGTTCAGTGAATGCAACCACAGCTGATCTTGGGGGTTGGTTATAGCAGCTGATGATGGCCCAGTCCAGAAATGCGTACAAGCCCAGTTCTTCAGTTCAGGCTACCCATAGACTCGTTTGTCTCCATGTGAGGCTATTTTCCCTTGACTTCATCCATCATGAAGCTTCTGTGAAAGAGAAGGTGGTTCCTTCCATCCTAAGAGACAAGCCTACAACCAACAAGGTAAATGGCTTTATGTAGATGCTCTTCTCACATCACTGATGGCAGAGACATCTTGGTCTGAAGGAGACAACATTTGATGATAAGCCCATCTGAAGGCTTTGCTGTGAGCCCCCAACTTAGCAAGGTCACACCAAGGTGCACTGGGATCTGCAGAAGCAACACACAGCCCTTACTGATAGAGCAGTTACTGAAGATAAACAAAAATCTGAGTTCCTTCCCTTTCTTCATCAACATCAAATAGTCCTCGTTGTTCAGAATAAAATAAACAAACAGACCTGTGATTTGAAGCAGACAGGTTTCCAGGAAAGTTTAACATTGCAGAGTAGGGTACCAGTGTTGCAGTGGGAGCTGCTGCAGCAGCGCTGCTGGCTGAGCTCACTGGAAAATCTGGCCCAGCCTGTGAACACTGAACAAGAAGAAATCCATCTCCTGGCTCTTTAGTACACCTGGGCCCTTGCATTTCTTGTTCATCTCCTCCACAGCTGTTGCCTCTTGAGTCCTACAAGGAGTCAAAAGCATTTCAGTGCTAGGAAATAATAAACAAAGATATACAGAGAACTGCAAAGACCAGGCTTGATTTCCAGAGCTCATCCTTACAGGTACTGCAGACACGACATGAATTTATGAGCAGACACCTCACTCACACTGCTTGTGAAGCAATGAGAGCAAACACCAGGAAGGGGTTGACCACCCAGGTACCACCACTAAGCCATGGTTCAGCTGGAGAGGCAGCTGCAGAAAACCAGCTTTCAGGTGGGACTGGACATGTGAGGTCAGATATCCAGTCTGAACCAGGACCTTGGTTTCTCTCTGCCTAGAGAGCATGTGGGTATGTACCACATTTGAGTGACTGAACAGATGCTTAAAATAAGGAGAAAATGCTTTCAGAATGTCATATCCTCCACTGCCTTCAGTGCCCACAACTATGTTTGCACAAATATATCAGGGGCATCAAGAATTTTATAATGATACTCCTTCACTCATAGTTCCAGTGAAAACCACTGTAATAAACAAAGCATACAGAGCACATCACTGGCACCAGAAGCTGTAATTTTCTCTGAGTAGAACTATTACAAAGAAAAAAAAAAAAGAGAGAGAGAAGAAGAAGACGACAGGATTTCATCCAATTTAGGAAGAAATCTATGCAGATCTTTCCTTTCATTAAACTTCTCAACTATTATTAAGGAAAGTCAGTAGCCAAAAATTCTTTGATGATGACATTGAATCACTTGATGATAGAGCGTTTTGGGAAAGGCTGCAGATGCAGATCACTGGCAAAAACCTTGAGTCCCGGGAAGAGTAATCTTTCAAATGTCAGAACACTTTCCCTTTGGTGAGGGAACACTTTTAACTTTCTTTTTCAAGCAAGCTCTACATTTTCTCTTAAATACTTTGGTTTTGCAGCTATGAGGAAAATCATATACAATACGTTTGCTTCTGACACTACATAAGATTTTGATTGATGGAAAAGAGAAGGAAAGTGCCAAGGCACTACTGCAGAGTATGACACATACAGTGCTCAAGCATGCTAGAAGCAGAGGTGTTGATTTGATTTTCTTGTCTAAGACATTTCACAAAGTCAGAAGGAAAACATGGGCTACACAGTGAACAGTTCGACTCTCCATTATTCTAAATTCTATTGCCTACATATCTTCATGTTTAGATATCCCTAATGGTTTCTTTTTCACTAGTTTTTAGTGCCCAACTATGGACACTTTAAAGAAGAACTCACTTTTAAAGTCAGTGCTGCTGGGAAGAGGGAGATATTTTTGCAATGTCACCCCCATCCAGTGACACCAACCCCCTCCCTTGGAACTTTTTTTTCAATCAATCATTCTTTAAAGTCAGTGGAAACACTCCCATTCAGTCAAGCAGGTCTTCAAGCACATGCTAAAATCTACCCTTCATCACCAGACTGTATAATGCCCTTGACTTCAACCCTGGATTTAAGCATAAGTGACCATGCATTTTTTTCCAAGTATGAGTCAAAGAAACAAAAGATCCCATCCAAGTTTCATCTAGCCAACTTTGAGCACCCACAAGAAGAATTCAGAGCTGCCCATACCTATCTCTCTGAGTCTAAAGTAGAGATAATTTATTCCTCCTCTTCATTCATTTATTTGGTAGTAAATTGTGGGTCCCCTATATTATGTGTGCCATGGTACGCACAAGTGACAATGCTCATGCAGCCCATGTGTTAGAGGACAGCACAAGAGTAAAGCAAAGTGGAGGAACAGAACATGACAATGACTGTCAGCCAAAAATAGCCCACTTTGGTGACTGGAAAGAACAATTCCTTTTGAGCTGCCATCTTACTTTAAAATGTAATTTAATTTCCAAATACCGATTTCAGATGAGATATTTAACTTTGATATGCTGGTTAGCAAATGAAGATTAATCATTTTGGTGGGTATTTGTGCGTGTGTCCAAAGCAGCAATTTTATATGCAAAATTTTGACAAGATTATGTTTTTTATTGAGAATTTCTTTCTGTCTGAAAAATGTTTTTCATCTGGGATAGGACATTGCTCAAAAGAGCCACTCATTCAGGAGTCACACACAGAAGATCTATGAGCTGTGCATTCAAATTTTCCAAAACTGATTATAAAAATTATCTGTATCCCTGGGACCCCAAGTCACCAGTGTAGCAAGAGGCTTCTGGCCAGGTCTCTACAGGTAATGAGCTACCCTTGCAGCTCTCAGAACACTCCTGGAATATGTCAGGACTTCACTGGGTTCATTACAGAGCGGATAAAAGTATAAGATCAATAAATTTGTGATGTCTATTTCTTTAGGTGCTATAGTGGTGGTGGCACTGAGGAGATAAGGGTTTGATGGTGATTAGTATTTATCAATTGCATTATTTATCCCCAATACTGAGTACACTGGACCTCAACCTTCTACATGAGATGACAGGTCAAGAGCTAACATGGAGCACAGCGCAAACTGATGTGTCAAGACAGAACAGGATGGAAGGAATGACAATGAGATTGTCATGGTTATTCAGTATCTGTTGTGTTACTACGTGGCCCAGAAATAAGAGAAGTGGGGACTTAGAGCAGAGCTTTTCAGAGCATCATCTGGCTATACTTGTCTGTAGAACCAGCACAGCACAAATGCCCTAAGGAAATACTATTCTTTCTTGTCTCTGACTTTCCCTTCCTAACCCCTTTTCCCTAAGTTTCTCGTGCAACTCACCACCATCCTTTCCTCTCCATGGAGAATAAAACCCTCCTGCAAGCAAGAAATGGGAGGGCATTGATGACACTGTGCTTCATACATTAATGCCTGGGAGATAAGACTGAACTATTAACCTGGCCACTGGAGTGACAATTGAACATCTTTGAACAATCTCCTCTCTGCAAATGTAGATTTCAGTAAGACATCTTTATCCCATTTGGATTGCAAGTTTGTGGGAGTAGCACAGTCACTTCAAGAACTTACATTACTGACATAGAATGTCATAAATTTTCATTATTCTCTTGCTACAGTACTATAATAGGATGTCAGGCTGTGTGGAAAACATCTTTCAAACTTGCTGTGCCAAACAATGCTGGTGTTACCCATTCACTACTTGTCACTATTTTTAATGCTTCTCTGTAGTTTCACCAGAGAAAAGGATTAACCAAGTGCTCTGCTATCAGCTCCTCACAGAGCAAGGCACAACCACTTTCATCAGTCATTCAAACTACTCCAGATAAACATCACCATTGACTTAAGGAGTGCTCAGGCACCTCCTTGTCCGTGGAGGTTGTAGGAAAAACCTGGAACAAGGGCATTTTCCAGCATCTCAGTAGTTTGCTTGGCAAACCATCAGTTAGTTACTGCACTCAGGTGCTGTCTAGATAAAACAACTCTGAGGTTTTATGAAGGAGAATCTTAGCCCTCTGCACTACCTGGGGTGGTTGGGTGTCACCATGGGCCTATGGCTTGTGGCTACTGGGAGGCACAGTCAATTTATATCAAATTGTGTCTCTCTCTAAAAAGTGAATGGTAAAAGCACATTAAAACGTGATTTGTTGAATGGCAACCAACAGAACAAAGCTCTCCAGACAGCTGCTTTTCCCAAACATTCCCTTTCTGACAGGCAGCTGGAACTGATAAAGCTGTAATTGCCCATTCCACTTCAGAGAACATTGTAGGGAGGGGGGCAGAGAAAGCAGCCTCTGTCCTTCCTACCTGATATGCACAAGAGTCTCATGCAGTCTTGGAGTGGAACTGATGCAAGGAAGAATGTACAGAAAGCATTATTACGCATCAGCAAATGTCACATCACCTAAACCACTTGATCCATCTGCACCATCCCAGTCCTGATCCTGCTAGTCATGCCTGTAGACTGTGTAGGGAAAGAGAGATGCATGTTACAGATGCCCAGCAGACAGTCTTTTAGACGCCAGAGAAGCTCCAGAATGAGGCTGGTTTCACCGGATACAATGGCATCATTGCCACTGGAATAAACATCTCGATGGCCCCGTTTGTGTTTATCTGGTATTTCCATTCTCTGTCGATTAACCCAGCCCAGCGAGGTCTTCATGTGGTAATTATAGCACAGCTCATTTGTGTGTGTTTTACAATGGTGTTGATATAATCCCACTAGAGCACCCCAAGCATGTGCAAGGAGTTCCCACCAGAAATCTAAATAACACCCCAGTGCTGCTGACAGCTTAATAACACGACAAAGTTCAGTCTCACTGGATGTCAGGGACAGGAATGCAGCTCAGGCTGTTCTGACCTGGAGCTTTCAAAATACCATACAGTTGAGGCTAAGCATTTGACAAATAACCTTTTCTTTGCCTGCTTGAATCCATCAGACATTACCAGGTGCCATGGAGAGGCCACATGCCACTGTTAAAATGCTAAATTGAGTGGCATGGCCATCGAAAGCTCTGGGGAGGGACATTTATCTTTATTATTATTGTTATTAATAATGCAGATATTGCTGTGCATTGCATTCCAAGGTATTTTTGCAGCATTAAATCATCCGAACGCCCATCGACGGCTCTGATAAATCACACAATAAACCAAAATTCAATACAGCTGTCAGCCCGGAACCCCAAGCAAAGCCTCCATGAGCTTAATTATAAAGTTCAGGCTGGGCCTGAGCCTGTTTGCAAGGGGATGAGCAGCAGCATGGCACTGCCACTCCAGGCACTCAGGAAAGGCTATATTGGCCCTCTCCTCCTAATCCTCAGCATCTCAGCACTGCTGCAAGCAGCAGGATGGAGACGACTGCCCTAACATTTCTCATTGTTTCCCTCTTTCTGCTTTTGTTCCACTTTTTCTTTATTCCTTCCTCTTCATTTTAAACTGTTTCTCTCTTTTATTATTTCAAATTTTCCTTTTACTCCTGTCTTTTCCTCTCATTCTTTCCCACTCCTTCATCACTTGTTTCTATCTCATCATCGTTTTTCCCCCCGTTCTTTCTCTTCTTTCCCTCCTGATCCCCCCCCATCAAAGTGAGGAAACTGTAACCCAGAGGAAGAACAAGAATTGAACCTTTGCCAACACAACGGGCCAAGAGGCTACATATGGAACCAGCAAATCACAGAGCCGTGAAGGATGTTAGTGATTTAAAGTTATGTATATTGAAGTCTGGATCTTAAAATGAATCCATAATGGTAGAGGTAACTAATGGAGAGACTTAACTGACGGCAAGCAGAGTTTTTTCTTTAACATTGTTATGTTCCCACAAACTCCTCTTTTCCGGTCCCCACCCTTCCCCTGCTCCACTTTCTGATTAGTTCGACATCCACATTGACAATGAAAAGCTAAAGCTGCTGCTTTATGAATACAGATTTAAGCCCATACACCATAAATATGAGCATTACTCCAAGCAAATGCATGGCAAGGTGTCCAACCACCTCTGGCAGCCACAGGACTCTTCCCTGGGAAATCACGTCTCATGGCAAGGGGCAGGGAATTTTTTTGGGCCAAACAGGCATGGCAACACAACTTTTGCTGTGCTGTTATAAATAGAGTTCCTAGGACTCAGGCTTCAGAGGAGAAAAGGATTAAAAGCCAGCCAGTCGTCTGTGGCATAAGCACACACACACAAAGAAAGAAAAAAAAAACAAAACAAAAACAATCCTGCACTAAAACACTACTATGCTATACATGCAAAGTCAAACACTGTAAACCTCAGAAAGACCAAATACTGCTCATCTGAGACAAATTTGCTTGCTGCTTTTTGTGGTGGCACTGGGACCTGAGGTGGCAACAACTGAGGTACAGGAGCTCCTGCTGCAACTGAAAATTTGCTGCACTCCCAGTTGCACCTGAAAGCAGTGGGAGTGTAACCCAAATCCCTGCCTTTATTACTTATTTTATATAAATGTATATATACACCATATAAATGTATAATCATGGTTGGAAAAGACCTTTAAGATCATCAAGTCCATCCATTAACACAGCACTGCCACTATATCATGTCACTAAGCACCAGATCTTCATTTTAAACAACTCCAGGGCAGCTTGTTCCTGTGCCTGACCACACTTTTGGCAAAGATTTTTTTCCTAATATCCAGCCTAAATGTCCCCTTGTACAGTTGAGGTAATTTCCTTTTGTCCTATCACTTGTTGCCTGGGAGAAGAGACGGACACCCACCTTGCTGCAACCTCCTTTCAGGCAGTACTTCAGGCAGAGAGCAATACTCTCCTCTCAGCCTTATTTTCTCCAAGCTAAACAATCTCACTTTGCTCAGCTGCTCCTCATAAGGCTTCTGCTCTAGACCCGTCACCAGCTTTATTCCTTGTTTGGACTTACTCCAGCACCTCAATGTCCTTCTTGTAGTGATATGCATATGTATGTATGTCTAAACTATGAGAGTCTTCTTAGCTCAGACCATCCAGCACCCTGCCAAACTACTCATCAGTCCCCAGCATAATTTGGAATTCCAGGACCTGTTTCTAATTAAGCAGGCAACCATCCAGTTTAAGAGGGTAAAACTAGTATAGACAAGAGTTGTTTTGTGCCAGAGTTTGCGAGTTTTCCTCAGCACACTGACCCTGAAATTGCTGTACAGCCCAACATACTGCAAAAAATCATGTCTTAAACAGGTAAAATGAAGCATCAATTGAAGAGAAAAATCATGTCTGAAGTTCTCAGTCTTCATTCTCAAGCTGTGAAACATCATCCTGTCGCCCTCTCAGGGATACATGGAGTAATGTAATGAGTGTCTGTGAAACAGTAACTGACAAGGCTGCAGTAGAAAGCGTGTGATGCCATGGCTGTTCTAAAGAGCTTCCCAACATCCTCAGGAACAAGGAATAACACGCTGCTGAGAAAACAAATTGCATCACCCATTCTGGGCACTGAGTGAGGCAGGACCTCTGCAGGATGTGGTTCATGAGCTGATGACACTTGGTACCACAAACCTGTCTGCACAAGGAGGTGGATGAGCATCACATGATCTGAACTCCAGCAGGTTCTTTAAAGTCCTTCCCTTGGCATCAATAATGTTCTTTAATGCTGTTTTAACAATGGGCTGAGGGCAAGGGGACCTCTTGCGATAAGCCTTTGTTACACTTCTCGCTGAACATATTTCCACCCAGCTTTCCCTAAAACATGTAGTTTGCAATGAAAAGAAATCTTTCATGCTATCTCTGTCCTAGAAATCAGGAGCATAAGGGTTACTCAGGCACTAATGAAAATACTCTTTCTTTTTTGTTTTGGCAACCCAGCCTTTCCAGACTGTTGCACCCTTTTTCCTATGACATGAAATTCCCCTTTGCATTCTGCAGTGCTGATTTAAGGAGAAAATGAAACAGATTAAAGCCCCTGGAGTGTACACAAAAGAAAGAAGCACTGCATTTCATTCTAGTTGGTGAACAACAGGGCAGATTGGGCACTGGCCACCAGCTCCTGGCATTGCCACATTCAGCCCTAGGATGATGGGTGCTGGAGGAGCTGGCTGCAGTCTGGCTGCAGAGTGACTAGACTGTGGGTTTTCCTCTTTCCTTCAGCCTTCACCAGAGAAAGGCTAGATACTGTCAGTGGTGGCTGAATATTGGTCAGATTATGGGGCATGTGAGTATAGTCTGTATTTTTTTTTTCAAGTATATATTTGTTTGATGTTTTGCAAGCATCTGCTTAAGATTTCTGTGCTTATCTAACGGGAGGAAAGAGCCCATTCTTCCCAAAGCCAGTTCAGTACAAGAAAATGTCATAACACTGCTGGGCCTCTTTGTTTCATCCTTCGCCAGAGGGACTCCATAGTTCCTCTGCTACTTCTTCGAAAGCCAAGAGCAGTGGCTGGCAATTAAAGGCATCTGCTGGGTTCATGAAAGGAAAGGCATGCACGAGATATGAAGGATGGATGACACCTGAAATGCCTAAACTCTTGCCTGGCTCGGACCGGACTGATTGCAGCGTGTCTAGCAGGATGTGTAGAGTGTTACAGCAGGTATTCAGATAAAAATGAAATATCAAACTAAATTCTAGACAAAGCTTCCCCCCAACTTACCCCTGAAGGAAGAGGTGCCAGCAAATCCATGGAAACCGCTAAGGACTCTATTTTTCACATGGCAAGCAGGGAGGGGCAGTAGTACAAATCCTCATCAGACAGAGCTGTTATCTGGGTAGGGGAGATCCTTCAGAGGCCAAATGACCAGAAAAATTACTAGCAGCATAAAGACATGGCTTTGGAAATGGGAAAGCTTTGGTTTGTTTCAAAGCAGATGCATAAAGAATGATAAAATAAAGACAGGAAAAAAGATGAGCGATCTAAGCTGCTGCCCACCTCGTTTCTCATCATTCAGGCTGCAATCACAATCACCCACGCACAGAAACCTCTCCTTTTTCACATAGTGTCTAATGGATCCAGTGCATTCATTACTATAAAATATCACCTAGGCCTGTGTCCAGAGAGCCTGAGTCCAGTGTCAAGTTTGTGCAATAAAAGAAGTCAGAGCTATAGGTATCTCTTTAATGAAATAGACACTAAAAAACCACCACCAGTGTGAAATACTGTTTGTGCATTATGGTCAGTATGTTAAACCCCGAGGGCCAGGGCTCCTGGTTGCACCCTTTGGAGCATTCAGTACCAGTCACTCTCAGAGATGCTCATCAGGATGGTAGAGTTTCATGTGTGTGGTTCTGGCAACACAGTGACATGATGGAGCTGTGGAAGGTGTGGGCTTCTGCAAGAAAATAATGTATGGCTGTGTTACCAACCAGAGATAGTAGTGCTGGCTGTAAAATCATAGGATGGTTTGAGTAGGAAGAGACCTTTGAAGATTATCTAGTCCAACACCCCTGCAGTGAGCAAGGACATCTTCAACTAAATCAGGTTGCTCAGAGACCCGTCCAACCTCATCTTACACCTTTCCAGGGATGGGATATCTATCACCTCTCTCAGCAGCCTGTTCCAGTGTTTCACCACCTTCACTGTAAAAAGTGTCTACCTTATATCTAGCCTAAATCTCCCCTCTTCTAGTTTGAAACATTTAACCCTTGTCCTGTTGCAACAGGCTTTCCTACAAGCAAGTTAGGCCCCATAGGCCTTCTTTTAGTACTGGAAGGCTGTAATGAGGTCTCCCCAGAGCCTTCTCTTCCCCAGACTAAACAACTGTCTCAGCCTGTCCTCATAGCAGAAGCGTTCCAGACTTCTGATCACTGTTGTGGCCTCTTCTGGACTCCAAAAGGCCCATGTCTGCCTTGTGCTGAGGACTCCACAGTTGGATACAACATTCCAGGTGGAGTCTCACCAGAATGGAGTCAGCCATGGCCAACTCTCATGCAAGCTCAGTGCCTGAACAGCAAAGCTGTACTACCATTCAGGACTGATTACAAATTAGGTGAAAAGCACATTGCATGATATGCTTTATGTTGAGTTTTCCTTCGTGCTGTCATGACGAGAAATAAAGGGAAAGATCAAGTCTGCTATGAGGGTGCACCTGGGTGCTTGCATATTGAAAACTTTGTCCAAAGAAATCAGATGAAGTCCCGGACTTGTACAGTTCTGGACAACTGGATAGCTATTTCAGCACTAGTTAAAGTAGCAACATAAGGCTGACACCATCTTGGGTTTGAAAAATTTTAAACAAATTCTCATTTTCATATCACACATCACACTGAGAGAGCTCCAGTATTAGAGAAATGTGGCACACAAACTGGGAGAAATCCTACTTGTTCCTCTCCTGTTGCATATATCAGAATGATAAACTCTTGTTATTTCAGATGGATGGCTATTCCATGGATGTCTTTTGCTGTGGAAGGGACTCTGCTTCTGTCTCTAACGTCACTCTGGAAGTGCTTTGCCTTGAGGGAGCTAAATTGAAAGCTTTTTGCTGGAATAAGATTTACAGTACTCACATTTATGAGCCATAATATCTGAAAAACCATTGTGGAGCCAAGTCACCCTGCCCTCCCTCTGTTATGTCTAACCTTTCTCAGCAGAAGCAAATTAAGAAATAAGGTAAGCAGAAATCTACTTCTACACGGAACCTCTCCCAGCCCCAGTATTTAAGGACTTCTTCACTGAAAATTGCCTCCAAACTTTCGTGTATTCTTGTAGCTATTTAAAAGACATGTAAATATGGTGCCTAGTGACATGGATTAGTGGTAGACCTGGCCATGCTAAGTTAACAGTTGGAGTAATGATCCTAAAGATCTTTTTCAAGCTAAGCGATTCCACGATTCTGCATGTATCAAGATTAATGGATCTGTTCTTCATGAAGTTATCATATCCATATTTGAACCCTATATTCATTTTGATCTGCACAGCATTCTCCAGTAAAAGGCTCCAAAGTTTAATTACGCAGTGTGTTAAGACACTTCTTTCTGTTTGCTTAAACTTACTGCTTGATCATTTCACTAGGAACATGCAGCCTATGACATGAGAACTATTGAATAATCATTCCCCATTTCATCGCATCCACTATTTTATAGACCTGTATTATAGAATCATAGAATCATAGAATGATACGGTTGGAAGGGACCTCAAGGATCATCTAGTTCCAACCCCCTGCAGTTCTCTCATCCTGTATGCTGTGCTTGGACACTGCCTTGAAGAGCACTTTCTGGTCCAGGTCAGCATGGTCTCACCTGCTTCACTACCTATACAGCAAATATATGACACTACGACATCTAGAAGACAGCACATGAGTTACACCCTGGCTACATTTCTTCTCCTAGCACATATGTAGCTTACTCGTCCTTGCCTGCCTTCCTTGCCTGCCTTCCTAAATCAATGTTTATATCCAGTGATGAGTATATCTGCATTCAGAGTGTGAATATTATGTTTTGTCTTGCAGCTAAGGGAATGTTGCCTGTTAAAAAAATTTTAAAATCACAAAGTAACCAAAAGTTCAGGAATAACCCAATGAGAAAATAAACCACTTTTATTCAAGTTATCAGGTGTTAATCACTCTTGGAATAGGAGGCTATAAAAAGCTTCAATTCAGGAAGGTGGATTTCTTCTTCATATAGTACCCGTTTGCAAGATGCAAAAGAAAGATTTGCTTATTTACCTAAAAGCCTAAAATGAAACCATGAGCAGATACTTCATTGCTTTTAAATTTAACTGATTCTTCAATAATAAAATGTACTACCTATTATACAAAAAGCACATTCATTTTATTCACCATTGATAGAGTACAGCAGCACAATCGTAATAATAGAGGTGAAATACAACAACATTTTAATTATATTATTCCTATTCTTATATGAGGGACAGAGAAGCAAAGGCTCTAATAAGGCTCCTGTTGTGTTAAGAGTTGCACATATACAGAAGAAATATACAGTTCCTACTCTAAATGTTTATAGTCTAATCTAAAATTAACCACTCAGAGAGGATGTGCCCCAACTGAAAATCCCACGTATGTGAAGGGATTTATCCTGCCTTTCTTTTTCATCTGGCCAAGACCTCTGGACACACAGTTACTCTTCACTGTCAACCAGTATGAAATAGTTGTTTATAAATTAATGACTTTTTATGAAGCTTACCAGGTCTCAATCAAAAGCTCATTCCTGATTTCTTGTTAAGAGTTCTTGATTTTGCTTTCACCCCAGCAATTCAGATGGTGACAATACTATCAGCCATTAGGTATTTCAAAGACAGTTTGGCGGAGATAATCCAGTCCTGAACTTGAATCTGGGCCAGTACCTAAAAACTGGAGTGTCCTTTCAAGTGAGGTATTTCTAGTCTGCATAATGCCCTGAAGAGGTACCATGATGGATCTCATGTCATTGTTCACATCCCAAATGTTGCTTTTTAACATCATTGCAATTTTTACGTGACTGTTGATCATCTTAGGGTC
Organism: Ramphastos sulfuratus; assembly: GCA_013399055.1. Classification (NCBI taxonomy): domain Eukaryota; kingdom Metazoa; phylum Chordata; class Aves; order Piciformes; family Ramphastidae; genus Ramphastos; species Ramphastos sulfuratus. Next base: position 144,947 of record WBNM01038910.1, on the reverse strand, counting down.
ATTGACTTCTTCAGTGCAGGTTGTCTTCACAATGAAGATGGAAAACTTGTCCAAACACCTCTTGGGACTTTCAGACTGATTGCTGCTATGTAGCATGTACAGTGGGCTCCCCTTCCTCTCTTTCAACTTCAAATCGACCTCAAATTAACCAGGATTATGGCCTAAATGAGTCAGAATTTGAAAATGGGCTAGTTTTGAGGGGAAAGAAAGAAATAAAGATTTTCATTCACCTCTAAATCTCACTATGAAACTTTGATCTTTAGTCTTTAGAACTGAAAACAGTCTGAGTGAAAAAATATTGTTCAGTAGCTCACAAATTTCTAGGCAATAGAGCAGGACCATCTTTCTTTCTTTCTTTCTTTCTTTCTTTCTTTCTTTCTTTCTTTCCTTCTTTCTTTCTTTCCTTTCTTCCTTTCTTCCTGCCTTTCTTTCCTTTCTCTTTCTTTCTCTTTCTTTTTCTATTTCTTTCTTTCTTTCTTTCTCTTTCTTTCTCTTTCTTTCTTTCTTTCCTTTTTTTTTTTTCTTTTGACAAATCAAAACCAAAAGGAGGTGGAGTCACCATCATTGCTCTCTGGGTTTGCACAGTAGAAGACTAGAAACCAAAGTAGGCAGCTATTGGCAGCTTATTCACAGCCTCTGAAAATAGAGTCACATGCACAAGCCACCGGTTTTGCACTAGGAAAGCAGGCTGGGTTTGGGCTTGAGGTTTTTCACCCCAATTTCTTATGGTTAATAATGACCAGTAATTTCCAGCACTAAACAATGCAATATACTCCTGGTTTATTTGAAATCCAAGGCTTAGACGCAAAATGGCGTTGTAAATGAGAAGTGAGGCAGTGTGTTAGCTCAGCACACTTAAGGGAACATTTTAAAGCCATTTAGCAGGAGTTTATTGCTTCAGCGCAGAAGTCTTTGAGCATTCAAGCACGACAGGGTGTGCATTGTTGTGCCAGAATTGCCCGCCTTGGGTGTGTGTGGTGTGCGGCAAGGGGCCAAGGGCTGTGTTTAAACACACCCGCACGAAAAATGGGATTTAGGCAGAACAAAGCACACTCCTGTTGTGCCTCCCCATGATTATAAAATAGATCTGTGTCGTTATAAATAGAAAATGACTGGTGACAAAGATGCTGCTTTGACTCACTTCTGAGGCCAAGCTCTTACGCTGCGGTTCCCAATGTCAGACTAATTTAGCAGCTGCACTGCAGGCAAACGTGTCTGGTTCAGGGCTAGCCAGTCCACATCTCATGATGGCTTAATCTCATTTTAAAACAGCAGGGGAATCACTGTGGTCCTTCGTGAGCAACGTTATCCGTTCACCCAAGGATGGTCCCGAATGCTTTCCAAAATCCACTGTGCCCACTGCAAGACTCAGATTGTTAAACAGCAAATTACCTCGTCCTCCACAGAGACTGCTAGAGTAGCTGAGTCTGAGAAGCTGAGATCCTGCTTCTACGCAACTAAAAGGTACAGCTCTTGTTTAATCCAGCAGGAACGAAATCAAAGACACTGAAATAACAGTATTGTTTAAAGAGTGTGAGTTTTACTCTTTATGCCACCTTCCACCACAATGTAATTTACAGCATTATAGAATTAAATAATGCAGTTAAATAGAGTGAATATACATATAGTTTCTATGTTGTACAATCAATAACATTAATTATTATTTAAAAAAAAAAAAAAACCAACAAAAAACCAAAAACATTGGAGATGGGAACCAAATCTGAAATCCCTATTGTAATTTCTGGAGTACTCTGTTCAGTGCTAAGCATGCTCCTTAAAGCAAACTACAAGCATGCTCCTTAAAGCAAACTGTAATCTTCTTGCTTAAATTACTTAATCAGAATCACACTTCCATAGATATGTTATACCACAATTTATTCCCAAAGTTGAGGATAACCTCTCATTTCCTGAAAGCTCTTAAAACCGTCCTTAATGAAGAAATAGAGAAATCTGCCATTTGCAACTTCTGTTTGCTTATCACTTCCAAACTAGTTAATTTAATGAAGGGGAGAAAAAAGTGAAATATAAAAAGGTTAATGTGGTGCCTGTAGCCATTTCCCAAATTCTTCAGTTTATAGACCTAGGGAGAAAGAGCAGCTCCCCAGCAGAGCAGCAGGATAGGCTGAAGTGACTCTGTGAAACCCAAGCAATTCCAGGAATTAAAGGATGTTCACTCCTTCTATGGTTCTACACTGAAAACTGCTTTTAGGGCTCCCAGTAGTATCCATTAGCAATAGCCAAGCTTTTCTGGTTTAATTTAATTTAATTTCCAACAACAAATTCCACCCTGTGGTGAGAATTGACAGTATCATGTTGAGAACTATTAAAGCATGTTTGGATTGTTTTCACTCCATGTATAGATATATAAAAAAAAAAAAAAACAAACCAAAACCCAAAAACAATCCCCCATCCTTCTCAGTTTTCTTTAGACAAGCCACTTCATAATAAGAGTGAGGCAGACACAATGGAGGCATCGTTTTACTATGGGATACCACCATAGGAAATGCAGCTAGAGGTAGCAAAGAACACGCCTTGGCTTACACTGCCTGGTCCCAGCTCCACTCTGAAACTCCCAATGATAGACCAGCATGGAGCCTGACAGCACTGTTGGTGTCCCTGCAGTTACCACCAGGAAAGAGCTGGTGTCTGTCCTCTGTAATAAGATCCTATATATCATTGCTGTTTCCTTTTCTCTTCGAGTGTTTTCTGTTCTCTAAAGACATCTTCATGCTTGAAACATCTTCGTACTTATGTAGCCTTGAGCTCTACTGGGAATTCCTACCAGGAATTCCCCTACTGGGAATTCTGCCACCAGATTTCAAAGGAAAGAGAATAATAATTCTCTTCATTAATACAGGCTTTTCTGTCATGACTTTTAGGCCCCTCTCCAGGCAAGCAGGCAAGCACATGTTTAACATTAAACACATGAGTAGTCTCTATTCACATGCTGCAAGCTAGAAATGCTCATTAGCTCTGGATCCAAGCCCCAGCTGAGCTGCTAACACTTCAGCTGCAGAGCTGAGCTGGAGAAGAGGTGGCACTGAAACCTTTCAGCAGGGTTGCACTAGCATTGCCTGAGCAGCAAGGCATTTCCCACCACAGTGCTGCTACTCCAAAGGCTGATGGGTCGACCATTTGGAGCAGAGACACAACCTGCTGAGCTGCAACAGTGTAATCATTCAGAGCTGGTTAGCTGATGAGCACAGCACAAAATAGACCACATTCCAGTGCATCCCCTGGAATATTTTCAGCTTCTGCATCTCACTAATAAATGGTGAAAGGGCAATGGTTTGGGGCAAAAGGGAAATAACACGATTGCTGTGATTTCTGAGATGCTGTTGAGTCCTGTAATGCTGCATGCTGAGTGCTTAAGGAGCTGCAGGAGGCTACTCAGACCTTTATGCCATACATTAAAACAAGGACTAATCAAGCTTGGAAAAACAGTGGTCGGCAGGGTTTCTACCCCTTTCTTTACTGGAGTGTTGCTTGCAGCTTGGGATAAGGAAATAAAACAGACTAATGCTTTCTAATTTCCCTGCACATGAACTAGAAGGGAAGAGAAGGGAATCATAGAATCATAGGTTTTGGGTTGTTAGGGACCTTAAAGATCATCTTGTTCCAATCCAACCCCTCCCCCAGCCATTAATTCAGGCTGCTCAAAGCCCCATACAACCTGGCCTTGAACACCTCAGGGAGGGGACCTCCACAGTTTCTCTGGGCAGCCTGATCCAGTGTCTCACCACCCTCATAATGAGGAGGTTCTTTCTAATACCTAATCTAAATCCATCTTCTTCTAGTTTGAAATTGTTACCCCTTGTCCTCAAACTGGGGAACAGGCCCCTTCCTTTCACTGTCTGAGTTAGTGGGCTGTTATGACAACCCACTGAACTATGTTCAGTGCCAATACAGACCAGCAGATCCCTCCTGACCAAAGAAATGGGAAACTTCATGACTCAGAGGGAATATCTCTGTGTATCCTGGAGAATTCCCTAGGTGCCTTAAACGTGGTGGCTTGCTCAGGTCTGCACTGAAAATCACAGTTCAGACTAAACAGTCTATCACTCTTGGTTAAAGTATCTCAGATGAAAAGACATATTTTTTATAAAATGCTTTAATACTGTTTTCTCAAAAAAAAAAAAAACACATTACCTCCTTCAACTCCTCAATAAGTACAAGCTTCACAGCTTTCCTGTCTCCTCTGGAATTACTAGGTCATAGCAGACATCAAAATTAATGAAGAGATGAAAGATTCAGCAGAAAGGCAAAACTTTACTGGAAAAGGACTTCTTAATATCAAAAGCAATTCAAGAATAATGAACGAATCTAGCAGGATAATAAACAAATGCAAACTTCCTGATGCTTAAAGGATACACCACAAAGGAGGACAGAAGACTTTAGGTTTATTTTTTTCCTTTAAAACACCAATTCATTTCAAAAAGTGACTGTTTCCATGTGCTTCACATGAGTGGTATTACATGAGTGGTATTTCCCCACTATTTTTGCAACATCTTAAACTCAGTTAATTAGTTAAACTTAGTGAAGAAAGGGAGCTGTATTTTCTTCTCACCTGCACTGTTGGCACAGTGGTGGGAGCAGTGCTGCAAGCAGTGGCCTTTGGACTTCATCCCATGAGATGGATGGGTTATGCTAAAACACAGTTCTTCATATCCTCATCCACGACCACCCTGCTACTTAGCACCAAGGAAATGTCAGAATGGTTATGTTTAACTTGGGGGTGACTTTGAGCAGAGATGACAAAAGGTGTCTGGGGATTAAAATAAAATAAATACATATTCAAAGTAAGTGTGAGGTGCATTTCAGCTGATCTTTCTTGCAGGAAACAGAGATGGCTAGCTTCCTTGTGATATAGACTGTCATTTCTCCCTGGCAGTGGCTTTTCAGCTGAACACAGGAGAAGAGCTGATAGCTGTAGCTCTATATTCCACATAAGTCCTGATAAAGCAATGTCATTATATAATTTTTCTGTTGGAAAAAATGTTTGTCAGGGCTCTCTTCTAATTAGCCTTGGAAAAGATTCTTCCTTAGTCTTACCTGCAGTCCAAGATGACTTCTTGGCAACTCAGACTAACAGATAATAAGAGCAACTAATATAAAGGATCCGCAAGCACTCCCATACCACAACTAATAGAAGAAAAATCAATATTCATTCCAATATGAATGGAGTGTTGGATTGACTGAACAGTGGGCTTTGAAATAAATATCTAAGAAATGTTTGGATGAAATGGACATCTTTACAGACATTTGGTCTGCATTTATGAAATGTAGATGATTAAATCCACATTGCTGGCTTCTTCCCCCTCTGCACTATGTCTGTCTTTACATCTTGCAAAAAAATTCTGAACAAAGTTATTGTAAATCTGCAACGTCTGTCTTGTCACTTAGATTCTTTTCAGAAATGCTGCCTTGCCAACATAGATATACAATCCTGTCTGATTAATATTTATTACTTATAATTCTAGATACAATGGAAGGTCACCAAAAATACCCTGCCTGAAGGAGTCTGGAGCCCTTTAAAATTGCACTGGTGATGGATTCTGAGTCTTGAGAACTGAGCTCAAAATCTTAGCAAAACAGTTTTCTATGTAGGATTTCCAGTATTTCCTGCTTCTTACTATGGCTAAAGCCAAAAAGCACAAAGGTGAGTAACAGTTACAGATCTGAAAACATGAGCCCGGATTTCAAACCCAAACAAAGGTCAGGGAATGCCTGAACCTGTCCATAATCTTGTACCTTGTAACAGAGGTACGAGTGAAATGCAAAGTTAGAATGCAGAGTGAGACTTGAATTCAGACAAATCAGGGACAGTAGCTGAAAATGGTTTCACTTTCCTCTTATTCTTTCTCATATCTGTCAAAAGATTTTTTTAATCTAGATTTTTTTATATTATTAGAAAAATAAAGACATTTAAGGATTTCTATATTATTAATTAGAAATAAAGTATCTTGTTGATTTTCAGATTTTGTAAGTCCTAAAAATACTTTAAGAACATGCAAATCATCTTAGAAAAAGTTCACTGTTTTAACAGCACATTTTCTTTTTAAGCCAAAACATTTTAAAACATGAACTTTCTAAAAAGAAATCCAGTGTGAGGTCACTGAAATTAACTGTTTGTGATTTGGTCCTCTCCTAGCAAAACCAAAAGAAAGGCATCTTGGGACATTTCTGAACCATAAGATCCAGGAAACTGGTAAAGATTCAGAGCTGGCTCACTTACCCTGCCTGAGATCTGCTGCATGTTTTGGACACTTTTCTTCAAGGAGCTAAATATAATAACACAGAGCAAGAATCTGCATCTGCTTCATCTTTATTCAAAGATTCACTGTCACTGTGATTAAGCAAAATAACTAACTGAAGTATAGACCTGGAAGAAGCTAAGAAAAAATTAGATTTTATCAACCACTAAAAAATGAATTTGCATAGCATTCTTAATATTTTTCTAAATAGACAGAGCCACCTTGACCAGCATGCAGAGTGAAAACAAAACCAGAAAAACAGATGGAAAGGAACAAGTTAATTAAAATAAATAAATAAATAAATAAAGGTTGTATTTTAACAATGAAACCAACAAAATTTAAATTAAAAAAAAAAAATCACAAATAATACCAATCTCATGAAGAAATGTTTTTAACAAGCCACATGTGCTTGTGCAGACACTTCTAATCTCATTAGATTTTTCTGGCTGCTATTACTGTTCTCTGACCCAGTTGATTTCTCAGCAATATTTTTGAAAAGTGTGAGCCTTTGCCCTCCAGTCTAGCCATTGCTAAAATAACTAAAATTCTAGAAGAAGACTTGGAAGCTCATGGATAGTCTTCCAAAGTTTTGAAAGTTCAGAACAAATTGGCCATTGCATGAGAAACAATAGTCAGCCATAAACTATCTTCACAATCAACATTCTGCATTCTGCTCCCAGCTGGGTTAGTATGAAAAGTGAAATGACCCCACCAAAGCAACAAGATAGCTTCAGATTGTCATCAGCATCACAAGGCAGAGGCTGTTTTTTTCACAATGTCTCCAGTCCTGCAGTTCTCAGGCTGCAAAAAAAGTCTGCTGAAAAGTTCCCCTCAGCCACAGCTCACCAGCTTAGGGTTCCTTTCAAATCAGTATAGCTCTGATCAGAACAGGAGCAACACTGGGTTACAGCTCAGCTTTATTTTATCTTTGAAAGTGATGAGAAATCACCCCACTCTGAAAACTGAGTTTGTATGTATCAGGCACCATGAGTTTCAAGCAAAAGAGCTGTCATTCTGAATTTGCTAGAGTGGTGTGCATATAATCACTAGTATAAAGCAGACTGTGCCAGGCAGACAGTATGGATAAAACAAAATAATCACTTTTACCAAACAACCCCAACTCAGAGTTGTGTAACCAAGATCAGAAAACCCTGGAGGAGTGGGACTGGGGCTTCATGCATGGACTTCTGCTCACATACTTACTGAATTTCTGGCTGGAAATACGTGTCTCTCTGGTTTAGCCTGCTCTTTTTGAGGCTCTTAGAGCGAATTTCTCCTGGTGTGATCCATCTAGAGCCCAACACCAGGAAAACACTTTCCCCTGTCTAGAATTGATGTGTAGCGACAGCTTTCTTTTGCCTACCCAAGTTTCCCAAGATAGCAATTATAAAGGAACTGGCAATCATATAGTCAAGACGACAATATCCTACATAGTTTGGTTAGTTGTGCCAAGTTGCTCTGCTTGCTGGAGTCAATACGCTGCCTCGTTATTGCTACATCATTTTGTCTTTACCAACTAGCAGATCCATTGGGCATTTTGGCACTGGCCTCGCTCTTCCAAGGGCTGCCTGCTCAATTGCTCATTCACTGTCTTTCACTTTAAACATTCATATCCAACAGCATCATGCAAATTTTATGCAAAGTAGCATCTGCAAGTCTGACATACTCACTAAGGCTTCCCTCTCTTGCACCAAGTTAAAAATAAATGCCCTATAAACTCTTGGGCCTGCTAAGACAGAATATGCATTCAGAAAGTCTTTTGAATATAACTGCTAAGAGCATCTCTCCTTTATGGTCAAATGCTTTTTCTTCCCCTCTGCCCTATTCTCCTCCTGCCTCAAGGATCTCAATAGTACTGGGGAAAAAACGGTCCTTGAAATAACCTACAGAAGAACTAGATCTATATGTTCCCAGCTCTCTTAATTGAAATTTAAGTTAGTTTTCAGTTTTTAAAACTCCAAAGTATACAGGTGGTGAGATACCCCCAACATGAAATAAGAAACCAGTAAAGCAGACTCATTTCTAATACAGATTGTGAATAATACTAGTTGAGCCAGATCTTAGGTTCAGATTTCAAAGGGTCTCCACCACCCCCACACTAGAGCTGCCTTCACTTTTGTCCAGGGAGAAGCAGATTTGTCCCTGTCCAATAGACTTGTGCAGGCAAAGTCATAGGGATGCCAACCAGATAAGCATAATGATAAAGTATATCTTAAGGCAGCAAGGAAAAGAGTCTCTAAAAGGGGATACTGAGCCGCTGCTGAGGTCAGTTAGGACTTGCTGAGCCGCTTGGCCACGTCCGCATAGGCTTGCTCGATTTCTTTGTCTGCTGCACAGGTGTTGGTGAATTCATCCCTGGCATAGGCATTCTTCAGGTACCGCCACAGCCCTGCCATCTCTACTGGGAACTCAAAGTTGCGGTATTTCTTTGCAACAATCTAAACCAAAGATAAAACAGAGGTTAAAAGCACCTTGTTTGTGATATATCTCCGGATTCCGTTTTAGAAAGCTTCTTACTCTTTCTTGTCAGACAATTAATAGCAAAAGAGAGAAATGTTTGGAGACCCAGGGCTCTTGACTAGAAAAGCCTGAAAAGTGACTGTTGGTTCTCCCCTATCTTGCAAGGATGCTACTTGGCCTAAGTGCACTCTAAATCAATGACCTGGCTAATGTTACCAAATTATGGCTTTTATAGTAATTGAATTTTATTAAATTTACCATTATGGTTTTTGGAAGTTTTTATGGGTCTTATGTACATCACTTAAAGCTGAGGCAGAATATAAGAAATAGCTGATCGGTCAAATCATAAAAAGCAAGATAGATTTAAGGGAAAGGCATCAGTTACAGTTATATATAACATGTTTTCACATTACCTATTACATTTATATTTAACATTATATGATATTTTATGTATATTGTATTTCCGTTTATGTGATATATTTTGCCTGGCCAATGGTGTCAGAGGATGTAACCATCTACAGCTGTTTCAAGGCTGTATCCATGTTCAGGCAAAGGAAAAATTCAGGGTGGTATGGGGACCATGTCTGAAAACCCAAGATGATTTAGCAGACATTAGAAGAGGGACTATTAGGATAAACTGGGGGAGAAATGGTGATTTCAAGACCTATTAGACTAGGAAATTGTCTATCAAAGGAAATTTTCAATTTCTAAAAACATTCAGGCACTTATTCAGGAAAATAGTTAAGTGTGTATTTAATTTTAAGCACCTGTATAATCTCATTGAAGCCAATGGGACTAATCTGTACTCAAAGCTAGTTGGTTGGTTAAGAGCTGGCTGGATTGGTACATTTCAGTTTTCCTGTAAGAATACACCATATAGAATAATCCTGTGGTGACAGAATGAACTAGCTGATAGGAAGGGATGGATTAGCTGATTTAATAAGTGCTTCCAATCTCTAATTTTTCTGACAGTATAAAATTGTTCCTGGGCAAAAATTACATACATATGTGCCACAGAGTTCCCCGTTATTTTGAAAGCGCACGACAGAGCTGTTTTCCATCTCAGATTTCTTAGGACAGTCATGTTCTCAGATATTACTAGGATCTGGCTTTATTACTAGGATCCACTTGGTATTTGTAAGTCCAAATCCTGTCCTAAACTGCATCCAATTAGGCATTCTTGCCTTCAGTGATGCTTCAGACACATGGAGAAGATAAAACCTGCTGGGTAACTTAAGTCAAGATTTTCACAATTTCCAGAACACATCTTTCATCAAATGGAAATGTCTTAATAGTTTACCTGTTTTCTTCCATCTGTAAAATTTTCTTTAGGCAATATTCCATGGCTATGCTTGTCTGAGAAAGATCTTTAATTCTCTTTTGACATCTTTAATTTCATCCCAAGGAGCAAGGAACCAGTAAGAGGCCACACATTAACTGCAGAGTTCTGACTCCAACATTGTAAGTCAAGATGAGTCAAAGTAAGAGCTATGCTTTTAACGACATTATCAAATTTCTTACCTGGTAACTTATGCACTTTTTTTTTTTTTTTTTCCCCCCCTCATATGTGCAATCAGCTCTCAGGCTCAGTTTATGCTTTGGCTCATAGAGCCAAATTAGATGCATGACTTGGCTAACTTCTTTGTTTGACAAGGTCTGCCAGGTACTTGCTTCATTCTAAAGAAACATGTAATCTGATAAATTAAATAAATGTAATCTTTAGAAGTCAGGATGATGTACACCACTTGTACTATACCAGTGACTATAGCACATCTTAAATCCTGGACCTTAGCAGTGACTGATTTTTAACATCTCTGTGTGAAATACCAGATGGACTGCTGCTCTTAAGTTACAAATGTGTGGGAACTGACTAAAATTTTTACACCTCTCTTAAGAAAAATGGGAGTTACTTCATAAGAACTATGCTGTTACTTGCAGAGGGTGAAAATATAGAGATGGGATACCTAGATCTTAATATTGTCTTTGCCATTAATTAGTGATGGGACGATTTCCCCATGTACTAAAGATAAGGTTGCTTAAATTTTGCTGAGGAGCAAAAGTGTGTTATAGAGTCTGCTATTCTAGAACTTGAGATGCCACTGCAAAATACACACTGGCTTTAGCTCAAGGCTCTTGGAGCCGAGCAGCCTTTGACACACTTCTTTGACCATAGCATGACATTTTTTACCTTGACAACGTGGAGTTTCGGCAGAAGGTTGCAGTCAGCAAGAGTCAGGTCATCTCCATCCAGAAATTTGCGTCTAGATACTTTCTCCTCTTCGGCACTGTTTGCATCAATCTCCTCTGGCAGAGGGGTTCTCAAGTAGTCATCCAGCTTCTTCAGAGCCTTCACCAAGCCTCTTTCAAGGGCTTTTCCAAAAAGCAATGAATAAGGCATTAGGGTATAGTAAGAATCATTTAGAAGCACTCATTGTCAATGGCTATGGTAGTAGATAGGACAAAGGACAAGAACCATTTCTTTGTTGCTAATTTGTGCTACAGTACCCACATAATCTGATGACAAGGTGGCCCACTAAAGTCCAGTGAACTGAAACCTTGCACGCTGATACTTTACTTTTCTAAGCATCCAGGAAAGACTGTAATGAAGCAGAATTTTCTAGCATTACTTCAGCTCTAAGAGGCTGTAGTTTTACTATTTTAAAAACCTTCCAGGGCAATTAAAGGCAATAGCACTAATTCAAAAGATGCTAACCAGAGCTCTGTGGAGCTATAAGATACACTACAAGTGGAATGAAGGTAACATGATGAGAATTAAATACAACACTACACAAAATAGGTGAGATGAGATACTCCCCTCACTTCAGACTCAACTTAGGTGCAGATTCTCTGTTTGAAATGTCACGAGGGAGGAGATTTTGGAACTCTCAATTACTAAAGACCATGTCCCACACTACTGCAAGCTACAACAAATTTCATCTTTAAATGTCATTTAGACATAATATGCAGCAGAGTGCAATTTTTTAATGTAAAATATCAAGGCAGGCACAGAATTTGTGTTCTTTACTGACATTATAATGGAAAAAAATTATTCCAGTAATGCACTTTCAAAAAGCTGCACAACTGTATGTAGGTTCACATGTTATTTAAACTGCAAATACCCTGGGGTGAGAAGGGTCTTTTGCATCTCTGTTTGAAGGGTTACAAGCGCGATGGGGTCCTGGCCCCTGACAAGTGCCCCAAAGTGCTAAAGCAATATAAATAGGAAACAGCAAGAATTTACAATGTGAAAAAATAACAACATGACTTGTGGGCTTAGGGCCAGAATTTCAGCTGGTGAAAATTACCTGCAGTGATTTATATCTCCTGCAGATCTGGCCTGGAGTCAGCATTTAAGGCGTAATCCTGTAAAATCTTATATCTCTGAGTAACTTACTGCCATTTACCTTAGGAGAGACTACTCAATGTGTCAAGTTACTCAGGCGTTGTACCACTACAAGGGCTATGAAGATAAATATATTTATGGAGCATAGTGTAAGCTTCAAAAGGCTGTGGCAATCACCCTGTGCAGAGCCGCTTGCTGGCACAGGTAGCTCTGCTGGCTCTGCTGTCAGCCACCCCTGTGTTTTTGGCACAGAGAGAAAGGCAGCACGTACAGGGCCATTGAGAAAGCCAGAGCTAATCACCACAGAACATGATTTCTCTGCTGCCCTAACATCCATTAAACCTTGTGCCAGTGGTGGAAGTCAAATTAAGCTGCCTGATGTCTTTCTCCCACTGAAGCTTCTTGGCCAAGCACCAGGGAACCATACCAGCTCTTTTGTGGCTGACTCCTAGACACAGTGGCAAATCCTGGCTTAATTGATTGACTGGAGAAATGACTGTGATCCAACTGAAAACACACCAACAAACATAGCAGGGAAGGAAAGAATTTTATTTCTGAAAACGACTGAAGTGCTGCCATCCATAAAACAAAAGTGTTGCCATCCCTTATTTAATCAATTCAAATTGAATTTTGACACTGACATTCTGCCATCAGATGCCGGCAGTGGTGTTTAATTGTCTGCAGCTGCAGCTCCACCGCACAGCTTCTACTGAGGGGCAGTAACTGCCACAGCCTGTAATATCCCCCCATGTGGCAACACTCACAAGATTTAGCAATCTCTTGTTGGTTTGACCCACAACACCTGTTGAATAGATAGCTCTCCTCTCTGTCAGCCTTGGACTATGTCCTCGTACAATGAATTCATTTAGAGAGAGGGTAATCGAATTGCTGTGATTTAATTCAGTTCTGCTCATCCAGATTGTAGAGAACTGGCTAAACACTGAGCATTTTCCAGGGTCCCTGTCACTCAGTAGAACTGTCAGCTTTTGTATAATAATTTGTATAATATTTCTGGTATCAGTTCTTTATTAGATGCTTCCCGCTAGCCCATGGGGTCAGTTAGGTGTGTGCATGAAGACAGGAGTGGCAGGTGAGATGTGTTTATGCAACTTTTCTGGAACTTACTACGGTTGGAGTTGGTTTTGCTCTTACTGATATATCAAAGTGCATCATGACTGTTTCACAAACAATGTCTGGAGCAAAGCCTGTTTGTGACAGTGGGAAAAACATCTATCTGAATTCATACTTGGCCCATGCCTATGGCAGCTTTAGGCCAGAAACAAGCATATATTCAGAGTTCAAGGCATCTGTGACCTAATTCACAGGCTCTGCTGGAACTCACAGGATTCTGGCATCTCATAGTGAAATCATCACATGGTCAAGACCAGCTTATATCCTTACAGTCAAGAAGTGGACCATTACTGACACCAGTGATCCCATTTAGTTAATCAAAACTTGTCAGATCCCAGTCAATCTTTCAGAACAGTCATAAAATTAGAAGAGTAGTGAACAAGGGGCATCTGCCTTTCTCTGACCTTAAGACTGACAGAATTCTGAAAAGCTAAGAGAATTAAGAACCTAAAACTACTATTTCCAATGGAGTTTAGATGCACAGGATCAGATTTTAAAAGCCTGACAATTGTTTTCAATGCATTTTTTAAAAATCCATGTGCAAATGCCTATGCTAAAAATCCTATTTTCTAGGTTCCCTGACACATTCAGATACTTTTATATGATGTGTAGTCTTACATTCCTTGAGAAGGTGCTCAGCAAGCACCTCCCTCAAAGCAGGAGGATGCATAAAAGAATCTCAAAAAAATTGAAGCAAGAGACTTGTGAGCACATCTCAGAGACAGCCAAGTGTCTAATGCTGCTGTAGGTGGGAGAATTAGCCTTCTGTTTGAATTCACCAGTCAACCCCCCAGAAGATGGAAATACCAAAGCATGTGATTTTTTTTTTCTTCTTACAAAACCTTGAAGGAGTACATATTTGTTGAGTTCATTTTATTGAGCAAACTCAGCAGAGAAAGATTTAATTCTAAACTTCCCACACTACACCTAGTTTGTGAACATCTGAATGACTCTATACATTGTCTCCACTGAGAACATAGGGGCCAGCAGGCACTCACCAAGGCAGCAGTCTTGTGAATGCCAGTCACAGTGTTAGACTGAATGAAGATATTTTAAAAGATGCGACTTTAAAAGTGACTAACTCCCTATTTGTGAATGTGCTACCCACAATGAATTTCAGAAGTGGCTAAGCAGCTTATTCCCTCTGCAACTTATCCTCTCAGAAACATAATTAAATTAAAAAAAAAAAAAAAAAGACAATGGAACTGAATTACTGTGATTTAATTCAATTTTGCTGATAACAGCTAAGGCTCCACTGCAAGTCAATGAGTGGGATTAATCTTCCCTGAAGTAAGTAAATAAAATAAGTAGGTTTAAATTAAACACCCTTAGCTTCCTCTGTAGTCAATGGAGTCTTCTCATCTGCACTTGCATTAGGCTATCCCTAAATGCTGCGTGAAGAACTTTTCCTGAAGTATATAATCTCAGCTTTGCATTGTCTTGGTATGTTGGGGTGGAGAGGATTCACTGTTACAACACCAAGTGGAGCTATGCCTGAGAATGTGGCTTTTAGATACTTAGAATCATAGAATGGTAAGGTTGAAAGGAGACCTCAAGGATCATCCAGTTCCAACCCCCTGCCATAGGCAGGGACACCTCCCACTAGCACAGGTTACTCAAGGCCTCGTCCAACCTGGCCTTGAACACCTCCAGGGAGGGAGCAGCCACAACCTCCCTGGGCAACCTGTGCCAGTGTCTCACCACTCTCACTGTAAAGAACTTCCTCCTGA
>WBNM01038910.1:49119-129617 GCA_013399055.1 Ramphastos sulfuratus | reverse complement strand
AAATTTGTCAGGCAAGATCTGCCCTTGGTGAAGCCATTGCTGGTCACCATCAATCACCTCTGCTTTGTTTTCCATTTGCCTTAGCAGAGCTTTCAGCAGGATCTGCTCCATGATCTTGCCAGGCACAGAGGTGAGGCTGACTGGTCTGTAGTTCCCAGGGTCATCCTTTTTTCCCTTCTTGAAGATGGGTGTTATGTTTGCCCTTCTCCAGTCAGCAGGAACTTCACCAGTCTGCCATGACCTTTCAAATATGATGGACAGTGGCTTGGCAACTTCATCTGCCAGTTCCCTCAGGACCCGTGGGTAGATCTCATCAGGCCCCATGGACTTGTGCACATTCAGATTTCTTAGGAGCTCTCGAACGTGATCTTCTACTATAGTAGGCAGATCTGCCATCTCCCAGTCCTTATTTTTACCCTCTGGAACTTGGACATTTACTTCTGAAATTTATACCTCCAATTATTTCCCCACTCTGCAGACTGTCAATATGTGGCCCTGTCATCAATTACCCATGCAACAGCTACATCTCTGAACTCCTGGCAACCATCTTTCAGGACAGTGAAATCATCAAATCCAAAAGCACCATCATTGTACTGCCTCCACAGTCATGTATTTAATACAACTTCAAATTCCATGAAGTTCTATCAGTGTATATACAAAATCCATAGTGGAATCATCCCTCTCACCTTTCACTAGTCTGCTCTGGGCTACTTTTGTAGCCAAAGACAATGCAGAGCAATCAAAGTCCTGCTGAGTCATCCCATCAGTAGTAAACAACGATATTAATAAAAAAACCTGACAAGATCTTTGTGATTTTCCTTCTCTCTCCAAAACTGTGCTTTTATACAACTTTACTTAATAGTCCTGAGTTAGAAGCCAGAAAAATAGCACTTTCCAACCTCAAAGCAACCACAGAACCCTTAATGAATGAATTACCATCTGTCAAATGCAGAGGGTGAGGTTCAATTTAGCTGATGATACCTAATTCACAATGACGCTCTGTTTTCAGCAAAAGGTTACTTGATGCTGAACAATGAGATTAACAAATCCTGACATGCACAGAAATACAAATAATGTAGCAAAAGTCAGTAACTGGCAAAACTGCGCTCTCAGTTACACTGACATAAAAGAGGAGTAACTCCGCATTGTCAACAAGCTATTCCATATTTACTCCAGCTCAACCAAGACCAGACTTTGGCTCTGTTACTCATCTCTTCAAGCAAAAACTTCCTTAAACTATTAGTCTGTGCAACTATTTCCAGGGGACAAAGAGAAATCCTTGTGTCTTGAAGTACTTACACCACAAATGAACAAAACGCTGGAAAATGTAATGCATGGAGCAATTCTGCAAGTCAAGAGGAGGGCCAGATGACAAAGATTCATTACTAGGTATTCAGGTTGAAATTTTGGCCATATTGAAGTCCATAGAAGTTTTGCTTCAGTGGGATTAGGATTTCTCCAGCAGCTTTTAAAGCCAAAAGGAACTTATAATCAGTTAATCTGACCTCTGAAGTAATAACTGGCCATAAAACTTCTAGAGTCATCTGTCGTTTCCAACTCTATTTTCTGTGGGTCAAATAAGGCTGAAGCAAAATGGAAAGTAACTAGAAAGTAGTAAAAGAAAAAAAGATTCGGAAAAAGTAAAAGCAATTCAGGATGCTCACAGCCACAGCACTTGCAGAGGTCAGACAAGGACTCTTCTTCCCCTTTCTTGAACTCCAAATATTTCCTTCCTCATTTAACGCTGGGACAAGGAGAAATAGCAAAGCAGACAAAACACATAAACACCAATCTCTGTGGCCTGAAAGAGCCACTGGAAAGCACATCATTCCATCCTAAAATAGCAGGCTAGGAAAAGCTGAGTTACCACCACCACCAAAGGAGACTCTCTCTCTCATTCTCATAGGCAGACTGGCTACCTAAATATAAACCAGCTAGAATTAGGTGCAATGGCTCCTGTTTCATGTGTCTGACGATTTGGTGGATGAGGATTTTACTTGATAGTTATTATGCAAAGAGATACAAAGCACAGAGGGCACAGTAAACGCAAGAAGAACAATCTGTTCTTTGGCCAAATTGAATTACTCAGTTTATGTTAAAAAAGAGCAAAGCTGGTTCAATTTTCTAAACAAACTTAAAGCAAAATAGCACAAGGTCTCCAAACAAACATGAAAACCAAAAGAAAGCTGTGTTTTGAGATGTTGGTTAAGTCGTGTCTAGATATTCAAATATTTTTCACATCACTTTAAAAATGCTGGCAAGCTTCAAAATTAACACGAATTTTCCAAATTAAAAAGCCTTTTGTTTCAAAAAGTTTAAGAGAAAATACTTTTACTTCCCAAACCAAGTCATCATTCACCAAATTCAACCCACATTTGCTAATAATTCAGGTTACTCACACCACCCATGACATTTTTGTCATATAGGAGTTTTGTCACAAAATATTTTCTCCAAGCCGAAGTGAAATATATGTGGCTCTCTTCATAAGTGAGTACCACTGAAAGCACAGTGACAACAAGGCTTCAAAGTTATCGAAACACAGCAACATAATGGCTGTTGTAGCCACCACCTGAAACCACCTGAGACTGACCTTGTCAGAACTGCAACTTTCTTAATTGTCAGGCCCAGGTAAGTTCAACAAACAACGAGCCATGCACAAAAATGAACAATTCCTGCTGCTACCCTGGGTCACTGATTGATGCTTTTTCTTTTTACTGCTTTCTTCCACTGCCCTATGGTAAGATTTATCCCATAACACACGCAAATGAACTTGGTGAAATATGCAATGAGGGAAAAGAGGGAACAGTACATAAATATTCACAGTCTCACACAAACAATCTGAGATTTATTTTTCCTTTAAAAAAACAAACCACCTTTCCTGATCGCTTCCAGATTCACAGAGTTTGATATTATATGAGACCCAATACTGTTTTCTGGTAGGAGAGAAAAACCAGCTAAGAAACAGCAATTTAAGGTAAGAAAATAATATCATTCTACTACTCTGACAGCCTGATTAAAGACCAAGGATTCATATTTTCATTCTCTTTTTTTCTCCATCCTGCTTATTTTTTTTCAGGCAGGCTCAACAGAGTATTGTAACTTTAATCTGTACAGATTAATCTTTCTCACATGGAGGAGCTGTGACTGCAATATGTGTGCCACTATTACATACTGAATAGTTTATCTTCCCCTTTATGATTTCAATCCCCTTGAGATTTGAATGCTGTATTGAGTTTTTTATGTTTAGCCATTTAAGTGCCAGGTATCTTGTCTAAACTGGGTATGTAGGTCCCCTTTCTTATCTCCAGTGGGCAATTCCTTCCCACTGCCTGAGACACCTAAGTGTGACTCACTTGACACATGCCCTTCTCACCACCTGAATTACAGATGAAGCCTAAAGGACTGCCTCAGACTAAATACCTAACTTTCAGGAAGGTAAGTTATGTGAGATAAATCCTATCCTTTGAATATAATTTCACAGTTCACAAAAGTGATGTAGGATAATACCACCCTAGTTTTTTTCCAGTTACTTATACATTAGGGTTTACTCCCCAAAGGGCAAGTACATTGCCAATTTGAGTATTGCAACACACTTCCCAGGCATGTTTATGCCTTGTAAAATCCCCAGCTCCAAGCAGTGTCTATATTGAGAGACAAATAAGTGGGCAGTCACTAAGAGAGCCATTGGAAATACAGAGAACAAGGATGTAGATTGTATGCTCCCATGAATCCAAGACATTTAGATACCTAACTCTGGGCCAAAAGGGAGCTTCTAGCATGAGTCACCTTTCCTACTAAAGATGATCCACTCTTGATAAATAATTCAATATTCACTGGAACAGAGACTTGTGCATGTTCCCACAATAAAGGTAAATGACCATACAATCACGAAAAGTTGTGACCTGTCTGCATCTACGCACTTAATGAATCAACAAATACACAGAATGTGTACACAGAAGCAAAACAGACGAGCGTCTCTTACTCCTCAGCCCTACTTTCCTGGTTAGAGGTTTCTCTCAGAGGACAGGTATTTGTACTTGCCCTTCAAATCAGTCAGAGCTGGGACTTGCAAAGGGACTTCAGTGTTCAGGTGAGCACACACCAGGAGTGGGATAAGTTACAAGAACACAGGCATACACATGCAGATGGCCACACAACTTTGGTCATAAGCTGCCTTTCAGACATGGTCTAAACCAGGCATGCATAGTTGTGTATTTTCCACACGTATGTTCTGTGTACACCCGCTGAGAGAAACTGAGGTGCTAAACCCCAGAAGAGCTGAAATACACCTGTTAGATATCAAAAGTACCATTGGGAATGCAGACACATCCAAAATCTATTTATTTACTTATGGATAAGATTCACCAGGCCTAACCCCGGCCTCTGAGTGTTAGGTAATTAATCCAATCTAGTTATCCAAGTCTCCTTTTGAGGTAGCAGTAAAAAACAGGCACTGCTAAAGGAAGTTTTTCCAGCTTTAGATCCACATTTTAAAATAAACTAAATTGCTCTTCAGAAATGGATTTTTGCCCCTCTCCACTGATCAAAAAAGAAGCCAGGATTATTGAATGACAATGTATAATGTTTAGACAAATTTAGGTGAGATGATCGTTCCCTTATCCGTTTTCCTTTCCCTTCTTCCCCCCCCCTTCCCATCTACAAATCCTTTACAATGTAGAATGACCAATTAAAGCTTTGTCTCAAAAGTTGGTGATATTCTGACAAACCTGTCAAAACTCCACAGAAGGTATTTCTCAGTCTCAGAGACATTGAGACCTTGATTGCCTAGGTATCCTTTCTTAAGACAGAGCACAATGATTCAAGGGTTAAAAGGTTACTAGGATTTAGGAGACCCGAGTCTCTTCTCAAGCTTTTCTACATGACATTTATGTAAATTCTCTGTCTTCCAGTTTCCTGTATACAAAATAAGGATAATAGCACTCTTCAGCCACACAGTTTGCATTGGTAAAACTACTAATACAGCAGCCATGGACTTG
Source organism: Ramphastos sulfuratus (assembly GCA_013399055.1). Lineage (NCBI taxonomy): Eukaryota > Metazoa > Chordata > Aves > Piciformes > Ramphastidae > Ramphastos > Ramphastos sulfuratus. Next base: position 124,620 of record WBNM01038910.1, on the reverse strand, counting down.
CATTTCATGTTAAAGGGCCTTAAACATTGAATGTAGTAGAAAGAAGAGGCATTGTCTTATTTTTGTGATACATCTATCCTACTCTCAAATCTAGTTAAATAAGGGAATCAATAATGCCTTTAAAAAGAAAATTAAAGACCTGTTTTCCAAGCATCTAGAAAATTTGTTTTGACTTGCTTCTAGTTTTACCCTGAAAACTCAGATTTCTTCCTTCCCTTATTCAATTTTACAGTGGAGGCAAAAAATAAATGTAATATTTGTAACATTATCATGAAGAATGCGATTGGAATGCCTTCAAATGCTGTTTTTTAAGAAGAAAACCCAGGTGTTCAAATGACACTAAAAGAAGGGTTCATTTCCAAGTCTCTTAGGAGTCCAAGAGACCCCTAGGGCAGGAAGCAAGCGAATGTAAAACTACTGGCCTGCAAGTGCCCCAGGAAGAACAGTATCTGACTTGCATTGCACAAATCATTGTAAGTCTGTAGCTGCACTTAAGTGACAAGAATCGTTTTTAGAGCATGTCCCTGAGGGCCTAATCTTGACCTCTGTGATGCTAGCCTTGTGCAGGTGTCCCTAAACCAACTGCATGCAAGCAGCAGATGATTTGCATCAGAAAACTGGAAAAAAAAATACCAACCAAACCCTGCAGATTATAAACCTATGTATTTATAGTATGAGATTATCACTCCAGCATCTTGATTTTTTAAATCTTCTATCTTTATTCAGAGTGCAAAGTTTTGTTTTATTATGAAAGAGCAAACAAGAGGATTCTGTGACTAACAAAGAAAAACTAAATATGCATTTCTGCATTAAAATAAGAGTAAAGTTTGCTCCTGGTTGAGAGTGTATCTGGACTTTAGCAACAGTGCTGTGGGGACCCCTTGTGTTCTAATTATTAAGCAAAGATGGTTCCTGTACAAGCTGTTGCTCCTTGCATCTTTAATATGAATTTCTTTCAATCCCAGGCATGTAGAGGAATAAAGTTTGGGTTTGTTTACTCCAGAATAACCCAAATACACTCCGTCAATTTCAACTATGTTATTTAACTCTAGGAGTGGTGAAGATACAGGAGAGGGAAACAGGAATGCCTAGCTAGCAGAACCCGAGGATGAAGTTTTAAGGTTTACTGAGTTTCCAAATCCCTCAGTTCACTTAGCAAATCTCAGTCTCAACTAGTTTTATTTTAGTATTTCCAGTATTTTCTGCCCTTTGTGTACAAAAATTGTAACTCAGATACAAAAAGAACATGATTAGATGAGATTTACAAATGACTCATATCTTAAATCTTTCCCATTGTTTCTCTGCTTTTGAGATTTTTTTGTTACAAGCCCCACGAAATGACTTAGGGATCATTGTAACTATGCCTCAACTTAACCTCTCTGAAAAGCACAAAAGGATTATAATTATATCTGAATGTATGGAAAATTTTCAAGCACTAGTAGGGAGCTCATATTCCCTCTGTTGCAACTCTTATTATTGCCACAAATATTAAAAACGATTTTCCCAGTTCTGGTGTCTCCGATGAAAAAAGGCATTGAAAACTCCATTAACGGGTCAAAGGACCAGAAACACAGTGCTTAGGCACAGGAAAACAGTCCTCAAAATGTCAGATTTGAAGAGGCCCTTTGTTCACCCTATCAGAGAGAAGGCTGACAGGACAATGTGCACAGATGCTCACCCGTGGACACACCACCTGGGAAGTATGAGAGAGCTTTTCAGTCTTGCTGACAAAGGCATGAAAAAGTCTGATTGTTGGAAGTCAAACAAACTCAGTTTCCATGTTGCCAAAACAATGAACTGTTTAAGGAACAAACAAGGAGAGATGGGAGGAGAATTTACTTCTTGGGGTGTTTATAATGAGAATAAGAAAAGGCAAGATTTCATCTATTACTGGCAGAAACAGGAGAAACTGTGATGGAGGGGGATAGAGCTGCATGGGCAGATCATTGCATTTTAAAATCCCCAATATTGTCTTTTAGGTCTTGAAACAAGGACCAAGGTAGTTGGACTGTTACAAGGAATGGGCTATGAAGCATTAAGAAAATGACTGCAATTATAGCTCATGCTTCAAGATCTAAGATGCTTGAAAAAAGAAGTCTATTTTTTCCTCCCAATACAAAATTAATCAGATGAGTTATAGAACTCATCTACGGCTGTCAGGTCATTCTCTTCTAAAAATGGGAATGTTTGGACCGGTGCTTTGGAGTGGTGCAGGAAGTCGTGCTGAGTAGATACCTTCCTCACATGTTCAGAGTCATTCTGATACTAGGTTAATGTTCAGAAATATATGGCTGGCTGAATCAGCAAGGGCTCACCTTCCCCTGCAGTGCAGAATATAGACCATCTATTGCCATCAGTTGGACATCTCTCATCCAGTATTTTGCCCCCTTAGAGCAACATCATGCACCGAAGACACCCTGCTCTCTGATGGAAAAAAGGATGAAATACTGAAGTTTTCTCAATGAGCAAAATTGACTGGGATGTGATTTGTAGTAAATAATCCAAAGGTCTTCTAGCCTCAAACTCTGTGAAATTCTGATTTTTAATTTTTTTTTTTCCTGCAATCAGAAGAGTCAAGATATTTGGAGGAGAATTAAGTCTCTAATTCCCATTTAGTCACCTTATTCCCAGCACTGTTTTCAAGCTAAAGGTCAACTACTTAGGATCTGGTCTCATTCTTCTCATCTCTGTTAATTTATGAAGAATATCTGTATGCATAAAACAAGAAGTCTGGTTTGGGAAAAACAGATTTTAGGCCAATCCTTCTCCCTTTGAAGTTGAAGTCATCAACAGTTTCGCAAACCAACTTCCAGGAACCAGTCACTGGGTTCTCTATTGTGTGACAGCTTGGACTGCAATTCCTAAGTGTAACAATCCTCTCGGGACAATAAGACCAGATGAGTGCTTAAATCTGGGCATGTGATTATATAAGATTTAGACAAGTTTACTGGGTTAGGATAAGTTCATCTAAGTGGGGAATATATTTAAGATGCACTAAGCATATCACAACAAAGGGAGTTACCCATCTATGCAAAACCATAGACCAATGAAGTTAAAACTCGATTCTAAATAATAATGTAATTTAGGCCTCTCATTTCGGCAGTGAGGCACTTAATTCCTCCCAGGACTACTGCTGCCAGATTGCTCTAATTCACCTCCAGCTGTGCTACTGCTCCTGTGTGTGAGCATGGGAGCTCGGCTGGGAAACAGAACAAAACATCGCAGTAAAGCCAGCAGCACTTGGAGGAATATTCAAACACACAGGGGAAATAAATCCCTCCTAAAGAAGAGCATCTGCCAACTACTGTTCCCATTGCAAGATTTTAGTCTAGGCTTGGCCTGTGTATATAGACCCTGATTCAGCAAAGGCTTGAGAATACACCTTAATTTGACCATATCATTAATCTTATTGATTTCAGTATATATTGTTAAGTGTTTTTTAGAGTTTTACATGTTCTGTGTCTTGAACCTTTTTTTTAAAATGTTTTCTCTCCCTCTCTATGGTATACTGTGCCTTCAAAGAGACTTCAGCAGAAACGTGTCAGAAAATTCTGTCTCTACATAATTTTCTGTACATAAATCTGTATTAAAAACAAATAAACCAAACCAAACAAAAAAACAACCAACCAACCAACCAAAAACCTTAACTGTAAATATTTACTGTTCTCAGAACAGCTTCATCTAAGACTGCTAATCAGGAATTCCAAGTCCCTGCCTTGGAGGGCTTGCAGTCTGATCACATCTGGACTTACACAGTTTTAGGTTTAGTTTTCAAATAGTATTTTTCACATTTCCATCACGAAATCTCCATACCTTAATTAGCAAGGTATTAGGAGAAAGAAAAACACCAAAATTATATGAATGTTCAAAACCACTCCATAGTAACTCACATATTTCTGAGATTAAGACCATGGTTTCTTTTCAGTTTAGAAAATTGAAAAGTTCTTCCTTCTAATTGGAAAAAAAAAAAAAAATCAGTTCTTAGTTTTGTCAGGTCTAAAGATATTGGTCCTTAAAACTGTCACTGGTACCAGACAGAATATTGATGGCTCTGGGCCTCCAGCCAGCCCAAGTTTGAACAGAACTTTTTGTCAGAAAGTTATTTCTCGAGCTAACTTATTTTGCAAACTGTTTTCAGTCTTTGATTACTGGGCAGAATGCAGATAAAGCAATTTAGGATGGACGATAAATGCAACTTGTGGCACTACTTAACAAGCTAGCACACAGCTATCAACACTGTTTTAGTGGTCTTTGTGTGTTTTTATAAAGAGACAGAGTGAAGAACAGTTTTATTAACATATCATGAGTGAGTTATATGGGTCATCCCAAATGTATGGCAATAAAAGCTTTATATCACACTCACCAACATGTATTTGGTACTTTATGTGCCACAAATGTTGCAGAAAAGCTATTTTACATATGTTTTAAAGACTGGGTATTTTTTTTATTAGGGCTGGTTTTGTAACGCTGCCAGGCACTTTAGCTACCATGAGCCCAACAGTATTCATCTCAGAGGGAGCCATAAAAATGTGTTTAAAATGTTCTGAAATAGCTTTTTGTTGTGTTTCAAACTGTCAAAGTTAAAGATCTGTCATCTTGATAAATTCCAACACAGAACAAGTCTTTTTCTCTAAAATAAATTTAAAGGCTATTTCTAGTCCTTCTTAGTTTCATGACAGAGAAAACTTAGTATCATCACAGCACAGGACAAATTGTGGCTTGTGCCAGGTCTCAGACAGGTGTGGAGTTTTGTAGTGGAAAAGGGAAATTCTAAAACTAAAGAGGAAGAAAGAAAAACTAAAAGCAAATTTACATATAGATATCACACATGCACACACATACATATATTTTACCTCTTTGCTTATACAGCAGCTTGAAAATCTGCATGAAAAGCATAAAGCATTAATGTTGGTCCTGAATTAGAGTCTGATCCAACAGGAAACACTGGCATGGGCTGCCCGAAGAGATTGCAAAAGCCTCATCTCTGGAAACATTCAAGGCCAAGTTGGACAGGACTCTGAGCAACCTGATTTAGTAAAAGATGTCCCTGCTCAGTGCAGAGGGTTTAGACTACATGACCTTTAAATGTTCCTTCCAATCCAAATTATTCCATGATTTTATTATTCTACCCCTGTCATAGGAAACTCCATATCAATTACGAGGGCATTCAAATAGCTTTTTCAGCTTTCTCTGTTAAAGCCAAGAGGAGCTTTGCCAGGAGCTTTTGTTAAGTAGAATGTGAAGCCTTTAGGCAAAGAATAGGTCAGAAGGATCGAAGACCAAGAACAAGCTGTATCACATTTACAGTTATAATCTGACCCCTTTGGATGTGAGAAGTCAGACTGGAAGGAAGACAGATGACACTTCAGCCCTTACCCACCATGCATGGAAATGCTTTGGGAACAGATGCTTTGCTCTCCTACACCAACCAGCCTCTGGAGAGCAGGGTGACCTACAGCATCATGAAGCTTCTACCTCAGCTACATACATCAGCGCAGGTGCCACAAGGGGTTGCACTCCAGAGCTGTTATTACTGTGAACATTCTATGTAGGTTTTTGGAGTGTACTGATTTTCTGCTTAAGAAGGCTTGCAATGGCTTCTAGAAAGGATCAGAGTACACCATTCAGCCTGTGCACACACCTATACTATGGGTCTAACTCTCTTAGCTGGAGTAACTCCATAGCATAAAACTGATGTAGGCCAGTTTTAATTCCAGCCCTCTGTGTCTGTGTATATCTGCTGAACACATAACATACATAGCACACAAAGAAAGACATTTCCCACCTCGTGCACTTAACCACAAAGTGTGATGCAGCTACTGAAAGAGGTGAATGGCATTTAATCACATGTAAGTTAATGATTTAAATGCGCTTTTATTTTTGGCCTCTTGATGTAAATCCAAACCAGACAAGCAGAGTCCTCTGGTCAGACGGCTGGAAATTCCTCTGTATGAAGTCATGTTGGTGGTCTCCCAGCTCTGAGCCTTCTGAAGAGCCATACAGTGAAATATCCTTCCGTACCACTAATGAATGCGCCCACCCACACTGGAGTTGGTGCCCCCTAAGAATGTAATTCAGGAGCAACTTTTTAAGCTCATAAATGAAATCAAAGGGCTTGTTCTATGAGCCAAAGAACTTACAAATTTAGGCAGGAGGGTTAATGGGTGGTTACTACAGATTGTCCCCTTGGTTTGCAGTATACAGCCTCACTAGAAAAAATAACAAGCAGGATACCAAATATCTACAACATTCCAGTTAATTAACTTTCATCTTCATCCAATGAATACATAAATTGTTGCTACTCTTGGTTACTGTGCAGAGTTTAAGTGACTTGCTCAGCATCAATTAAAGGAATCAAAGTACACTTACAAGGTCTTTGTTTACTTTCCTGTGCACAGACAAGATCTCTTAGATATCATTTACAATCACTAAGCAACCAAAAGCTCTGAAATTGGCCATGAAACATAGTGCAAGATTCTAACGTAGTACAGTCACTAAATTCTCCCAAGGACTCTTATTCCTGTGTGAACGAGCACTTGTCATGTCAAGCACAAGCCATGAAGCCTGGTGGCGATGACCAGAGAACTGACTAACCCAGTTATGCTACTGAAGCAAAGAGAAGACCTAAATTTGCAGTAAGGAGATGACTCTGTCAGAGAGGCCTGTTATAAAATTATCGAGTGACACAGGGGGTGGAAGGAATCAAGTCCATTGTAATTGAACTGACTTGAAATAATAAATGCACACACTTTCTTTAAACACAGCTTGCCACATCCTGAGAATCTGGAATCAATTCCTTTCCTTTCAAGAAGCTTAAAAGTGGTAGGACTTTGATATGGCATGTGCATGTTTGCTTCTGGGCTTACAGCCCTCGCCAGCCCATTCCAAACATTTCAACGTTTTTATATTATAAGACAGAGAAGTTAGGAAAACAAAAATGGAAAAAAAAAAAAGAATCTGAAATTCAGGGAACTATTAAATCAGGGCAACCTAGCTGCCAAATACCTTTGGTAAGTAAATGAATCATGATCAATAACATATTGCCATACAGACTTACAGAGACGGTTATCACCTGCTTCTGTGCCAGGCGTAAAACATAATGGTGTGTGGCTAATGAAGTACTGCACAAATCCAGAGGAAAAAAGGACTATTTTTCTCTGTAATGTCAAAGCATTTTACTTCAAAGTAATTTTAACTCATCCAGAAAAAACATCTCTTTTTCCATGAAAACTTTGTCAAAATTAGAAAGTTACCATGAAGTACTTCTCTTTTGATGATGTTGCATTTGTAAGTGTAACCGTCTTGATAGAAGGAAACCTTATTTTGTTAAGGGGATGTTTCAGCCCCGATCGCAAAGCTGCTTGCTTTGTATATTCACATACTTGCCAGCAGAGGGTATCACAGTCTTAGAAACAAGCAGACATTGTATCTGTGTCCATTTACATACAAGAATTCAGACACCCAATAAAACAATAAATTACAAACCTTGTTTTCTTCAGTAACTTTTCCACTATCCAGGAAAAAAAAAATACATAAAGGCAACAAACTGTTGTCAGTGGCACCACTTCTCAGGAGAGGAAACATTGCAATAGCGTAGTCTGGTGATGGCATCACTTAAAGTCTAATGTTGTTTCCTGACCCTCCTGGTTTTGCTGTAAACCCTCCTGGAAGGATGACCAGCTTGAGTTTAACTTTGACGTGCATTAGGCTTGCATTAATTCTCATATCTAGCACCTCATACTGCATAAACCTTATTATCCCAACAACTTCATGTCACTTTTCTGCAAAGGTGTAATAGTCACAGGCTGTAGTGAGAGCTCATGTTATGCAGACTGCATGATCTCTGCTAAACCAGTATGATATGAATAAAGAGTATATATAATTACACCTAACTCACAGGTAGAGATAGGCTGATGATACAAATTCCCATCCTGATATCCCATGCATTAATAAACTCACCTCCTCTCTCTCTCTCTCCAAGTTAAGAGAATGTAACTCAGACAACCTGAAGTTTGGTGCTTTATCCTATTTGGTATCCAACACTCTTCCATTCCCAACTAAAGTGAACTAAAAGTATTTTTTACAGTATTTTATAGTACTCTGGGTTCTCCATTCTAGTTTGGATTTATTAACATTTTTTTTTCTATCTGTGTGTTTTGATCATGTGCAGTTGATGGTCACTGGATGTGGCTGGCCAGATTATCCCAAGCACTTGAACCAGCTGGAGCCAGGAGCCGATACAGAGGATGACTATGAGACAAGTATTACCTTCATTTGAGAGCTGGGATATATAGTAACTTTTTAAAGATAATCACGAGCAACAACCTCTGTTCTTTTTGGATCTCACCTGCTCATCTAGAGATAGGGAGAGGGATATTCTCCTAAGTAATTACAATGTATGTTTCTAAAATGCATTTTATTACTACAGAACTACAAATAATTATGTCCAATTTTATATAGGAAAGACAGTGTATCAGGACCTGCTGCAAAATGACATGTATCAGATCAGGGCTAAAGTCTCAGATCCTTTTTTGACTGATGTTGCAATAAGAAAAACAAACAAGCAAACAATGAAACAAAACAACCACACCAACACCACCCCAACAATCAAAAAGAAACAGGTTCATTAGGAAGTATGTACGCAGTGATGCTGTCCTTTCTTTTTGGCATGTAGTCATTTCACTGCTCAAGACATCTAATACAACTCCACTTCAATTAACTCATTGTCTGCCATGCAAATCAGCCTTCAGAATAACTGCTGTAGGTTCATATGAACTGGATAAAAAAGTGAGTAAAATGTCCTTGGGTTAAGGAAAAAGATATTGCTTAGCCTTTGAAAACAGAAAGTCACTTACTCTGCTAAAATTGAAGTCTATTTCTGCATCTCATAATCTGCATCAACAGTCCCAAGGTCTCTGAGGTGGTCAGGTAATTGATTGGATCAACAGAAAGAACATGTAGATACTACTTATATTCTGCTCATCTCTGCTTTGTTGAGCTGCAGTACTCCAGTTGTAAAAAATTAAGCTAAAAATTTCTAAGAGGAAAGTTGAGTTTCAGCACTTTCAGAGATTGCAATGTTTCTGGATATCACAAGAGCATGCATCAAACAACAAAACGGAGAGAGGATGTTTGAAGGGAACAAATACTGTTTCTTTCCTGCAGTTTAAGGGCTCTTTTCTCTATAATCCTGGTGTGCTTAATTGTCCTTGAGAAGCATTTTCCCTTTATTTTCAAGAGTACCTAAACCAAGAGTTTGTTAGGCAAAGCTAGGGAGAGCTCCCATCAATCACACTGCAACTAGTAAATATGTGAAGACCAGATCATGAGGACTTTGCACGGTTTGACTCCTTATCTCACAGTAGTGATCTTGAATTCAAGCTCTGCTTATGGCCAGATACAGATACCTCTAGGCCAGCCATTTATTAGTGGCTGGTACTGTCAGTTCTTATGAATTCAGAGATCTGCATATTGCAGAATCACTGAGAAGTGACACATTGGGATTCTGCATATGGACGGATACACATGGGTGTTTTAGGATGCAAGGGGCAGCACAGCTAAATTTAAGATTCACAGTTGCAGAGCAGACCATAAAAACTCCTTGTAAATGGCCAAGATGCTTTATTTTCACTATAATATCTATTTATTCTAACTTACCCTGCATTTACAACTTCCTACAGAGGTTAGCTGAGCATCCCATCAGCATTATATGGAAAATTAACTTTTTTGCATCCCAGACAAGTGAAACACTGTAATTATTTCCTTCTGTTAACAACTCAAAAATATTAAGGAGCAGATTGTTATCTGACATAAATCATCATTTAGCCATTTTCATCTCAGCCCCAGGCAACAAAATATAATCACACAGATTAAATCTGTAGTAGAGCTGGAACCTGAAAAAATCCTGCCTTCTGTGAATTATATGATATGAGCACATGTTGTTTAACACCCCCTGGGTCTCTGTCTGTGAAACTAGTGATCTAAGGTAAGATGTTCATCAGTGAGTGACTGCAAATATTCTGCTAGATTATCTCAAGGGATATGGCAGTGTAAATTCATTTGGTCTCATGGAGCAAGAGGAGCTTAGACTAGTGGATGTCTTGTTTCTGTGAATGGAAAGGAATCTGGAGTAAAGGAAGCAGCACAAGCTGCCAATTCCAGTAAAGCAGTATGAGATCCTTTTCTGGTGAGGAAGCTGGTCTGTATGGACAGAAGTCATGTCATGGTAGTTGGTAGTGGGGCCACCAACCACTCTGGGGCCTGTTTTATTTATTAGTATAGATATAGTTAATTTAGGTGTGGACAATTGAATTGAATCTGCTAAAGCAATCATCTCAAGCTGATGACAGCAGTACCTGACATTATATGAACAAAGTTTACAACAGAATGATGGGAGAATGGTAAAACTATGCCATTTCTAAGGACATAGATACACTGGCACTTTTGGTAATAATCCTACTCACCAGCATTATCCTGTTGCTTGGTGTTTTTGATGTATGCAGAAAATTTGGAAAAGATATCGATCCCAGCAGTGTTTGACTCCCGGTGCTTGGCAGCCAGCTTGGGGTACCTGAAAAGGGAGAAGCAGTGCAGAAGAGTAACATCTTGTTATCAGTAACAGTGATGATTACAAATATAACTTATGAGAAGAAACAAAAAAGCCCTGTACAAGGAACTGCAATTAATGCTGTCATTTATCTCAAACCAACAGCTTGGCAAGTCCCTCTTAATAATAGCTGTGTCGGTGAAGGCAGGTGTTTGGTTAGTTACACAGGAATGGCTCCATGACAGAGCTAATCACACCAGTGCTTTATGTTACCATGATCCAAGATACAGTGGTCTTAAATCAGAAGGAAGCAGAAATTTCCAGAAAGGTTAAGGTAAGCTTGGCAGCCGACTCCCTCTGTCATGGATGGCAGTGGTGTCTAACTGCCTATAGTGAAATGTACTCCAGTATGTGATAGCAAGGCATGTAATATTAGCCAGGTGCAGGAACATAAAGTTCTTGGTCTCTCAACTGTTTTTTACAGACATCTGCTGCAAAGGACTATGCTGATTAGAAAGACCAACACAAACTAACAACTCCTTCGTATGCTTGAACCAGAGTATAGAAAACTTAAATATCTGATCTCTTGCCTCTGGACTGGACTATAGCTGCTGACTGACTTGGAGGTAAAACATTCCTTAAGGAATGCATAGATTTTAAGGTCCAAATAACAAGCCAGTGTTTTTTTTTTTTCCATTATCCTTGTACTAAGTCCAAAACATTTGACCAACTAAGGCACATCTAGTAAATCTAAACCTTTCCTTGGTAGCTTGTTCCCATGGTTCATCACTCACACTGAAAAGATCTGTGCCTTACTTCCAATCTGAATTAGTTTGGTTATAACTTCCAGGCATGGGGTCTTGTCATTTCTTGACTAGAATAATGAGCATTTTTCTGCCTCCCCTTGTAGTCTGTAATCAGTCCCCCTTCCAACCTTTCCAATACACCATACAGCTCAGAAACCTCCACTTTTTTTACCCTGTAAAACGCTTTTCCTGGTACATGTATTTTGTCTGGCAATTCTTGGCATCCATTCCAAGTTATTTTTAGCTTTGTAAAATGTGGACGCCAGATCCCTACAAATTTTTTCTAGCATTAGTCCTCTTAATTCTGCATACAAGGGCATCCTGAAATGTGTACAGAGAAAACATTCTGCAGTTATTAGTCATGCAAGCAACCTTTGCACATGGAAGTCATCTCATTGAAGCCAGTAAGTTTCATAAATAAATATTACTTCTGTAAGTAAAGAGTGCTTTTTAGGAACTCCTCTTAGGACATCTTTCATTCCTCGGAAATGGAATATTGACTGAAAAAATCCCAGGTTCTTACTTTGGAGGTGCAAGAGTCTCTTCCAAGAATTCCTCGATCTTGTTAACATCTGTCTTGACTTCTCCATTAAAAGTCAAGAAAGGTGGGTGGGTCCCAGGAGCCAGATTGTGTAGGTCAGCTGGCTTTCTGCAGAGACAGAAAAAGTCACGAAATCACTAATCTTTATGATCAGGTAGTTGCACAAATATTTATAGTTCCTACATTTTTTTTCCCTGTGGTTAGAAGATTTTGAATCTACCTCAAGCACCCTGTTTAATATAAAAACATTCCACAAGTGAAAAAAAAACACCCGAACCCGAATCTCAGTTATTTTGTTGTGCACCACAGACTCTCTTGGCCAGATACAAATCTGACTGAACTTAGTAGGGCCTTTCTATAGGGCAATACTGGATTTTATAACTATTTTCAACTAAACTGAACAATCTGTACCTTTTCAGGTCAACAGTGGTGACATTGAACACAACTCCTTTGAGCCACAAGATCATGAAGAGACGCTGAGAGAACGGGCAGTTCCCAATGCTTTCTCCGTCTATACCGGCCTGAGAGATGGAAAGAGAGGGAAAATAGATTTCAGGCTTGTCAGTCACGTACCTCCCTCAAGATGAAAAACTGGATGCTGAAAGAAAACAATCAGTTTAAAAATAACTGACAGTGCCTATTATTTAGTATAGTTTATCATCAACACAAGAACAAATTTACTGCAGATTCAGCCTTCACCAATCAGCTTGAGAAAGCAATCTGGGCATTTTAGGGTAAAGGGAATGTGTCCCTTGCTGATAGCAAGCAATATGCAGAAGAATATCTATTCTTTCAATTACTCTTGTGATTACAGGACTGCTAGTTCCATGGTCATACTAGAAAACTCAGGGCAGGTTTTCTGCAGTCTGTGGACTGCAGCTTAGAGCAGCTTAAGATGCACTTCACTGTTTTATCAGCCAAAATGGGGACTTTCAGATCTAGATTTAAGGCCAAGCACTCCAGACATTCACTCATTCTTGTTCATTCAGTAAAGCAACAGCCTCATACACAAACAACCAGATCCAGACAGAAATCTTCATGTGAATCCTTCTAAGGTTCCAGGCAGATTTCAGTCGTCACATTCAATCTGTTCCTATCTCTAGTGCCTAATGAGTTGCCTACAAACCACTAAAAAACAATAAAAATCTGCTAGTGTTAGCATTAAGGAAATAGCCTATTTTCCCTCTAAAAATTTATGGTCTCTAGCCATGCAAATTCTGACTTTCAGCCATGGAGGGATACAAATAACACTATCTGAACTGAGCCAAAGCTGTGTCCAAGGACAACATCCTTCTACAATAATTGTTTTGTGGCCAAAGCTTTCAGGACGATAATGGTTTTGATAGATTTCTATTTTAATTTGTGGTACCATTGTGTTTAAAAGATTGTTATAATGCTGGTGAAGCAACCAACCTTCTGTTGTTGACCCACATGGGTTGCATAACTATTTTATGCACACAGTGTGTGTTCAAAAACAGCTGATGAAAGAGCTAAGCAAACACATGCCCTTTTCCTTTGGGGAAAATATTATATTGCTCTGCTTGCTCTCACAAATTTTATCTTATTAATGTTCAAGTTGTGGGGTAGCATTTCTCTGTCTTAAAGAAGTAATCTCTGTAGAGATGTGGTGCTAAGGGACGTGGTTTAGCACCAGATGTAGTAAAGTTAGGTAATGATTGGATTCCGTGATCTTAAAGGTCTTTTTCAACTGAAGCAATTCTATGACTGATTTGCAAGCATAACTGGGTGATTGATCTAATTATTGCAATCTCCTGACTGTCCTCATTGCCCACTTCTTGTGATGCAAATATCAACTTACCTTTTTTCAGGAAAGAGACTCAGAAAAAGCATTTCCCTGCTTCCTTTGATTAATTATGTATTCTCATGCAAAGATTAAGGGTTACCCAAATCTGTGCCTTTTTACATGTTCTTTGTCCTGCAGGGCAATGGTGAAGAAAACCTCTCAAAACCAAAGAGGACTGAACTGGGAAGACAGAAGATGAATGGCAGGGAAGAAACAGAAGCAATGGGTCATGTCAGGACAAGGGATGCAAAAGTCACTGGAGACAGAAAAAAGATGTGAAGTCTGGAAGGAATAAGATTCACTTGGAGATCAAAAGTAAAGTTAATTGTGTAGGTCAAATGAGGCCTCCAAGAAACCCAAATGGTCAAAATATCTTCCCAACACTTTCAAAAGAGTGGGAAACATTAATTGCTAGAGACACATCGGGAATAGACAGAGGAAATTCCAGAAATTAAAGATAAACTAAAGAAAAAGTATGTCATGATCTCTATTCAAAGCTCCTGGATCTGGAAGCCAGACTCATGATTTGGGTGGAGTCTGACTCATGGGTTTTGATCTCATGTGACTGGCATAACTGAAAACAGTACCACAAATCACAAGGCAAACTGGTGACAGAGGAGGGAATGGAATCAAAATCTCCCTAGCAACACAAATTATCCATTAAATGCAGCTCTTTTTCTGCAGAAATTATAGGCAGGGCTCTGTCAGTTTAGTGAATCCATTCTCATGGCCTCTAACAGCAGTCAGTAATTCAATGTGCAGCACTCAGAAAGTGTAAAACCTTAGTAGGTAATAACTTCAAAGGCTTATCAGAGTGTCTCTAGATCCCTTGTGAAGTCTATTAACTACTAAGAGGAGATGAGGAAGAACAGAGAACTTCCCAGGCTTAGTCACTCTTAGCTTCAAAGAAAAACAGCTTGATTAAAGCACCTGGGTGGTGCCTAAATACAAGTTTATTATGTATCTGACCAAGGTTAAGAGCTCAGAAATGCAGGAATTAAATAATACCTTCATCAAGATCAAGAACTCAAACAGTGGATGGAAAGAGAAGAACAAATAATTGACAAGCTAGATGAACACTATTTATCCCTGCTTTTATTCATGAATGAGCAGAAAAGCTTTCTCACATAACTTACCTGAAGCACAGCAGAAGTAATCAATCACTTACAAAAAGGAGCAAGGGGATGATACATGCACTCTCCCTGTCAGTAACACCAGATACTTCTGATTTAATGATTGCAGCTAGGAATAGATTTGAATCTTTGTGGGCAAGAGGATCAAGGAAATAGTCTTTAAATTCACTCTAAATCCTAAAGCTGTGAAAGGGTTTCAGAGCCTACTTCTCTCTACGGAGAAGGACCTCACTTGATAAGGTAAATTCCCAGAGTGACTGTGGAAGAACAATACTGATTTGAGGATTTGCTGGGTCAAAATCTGTGGGCAACGTTCATCCCACTGAAGTTTAACTGAGATGCCTAAGAGATGGGAGGTCTCCTGTGCAGGTAATGCCAAGGTGCACGTGTAAAAGATAAATCTAGGCACTATTCCCTTTGACTGAATCTGATGTGTGACTGAATTTAGGTGGGATGAATGTGGATCTCAGCAACAGAAAAGCCTGGAGTTCTTGGAGGCAGAGTTTATCACAGGATCACAGAATCAAAAAATTATAGAATTCATGGGTTGGAAGATGCCTTTAGAGGTAAACTAGTCCAAACTTCCCTGCAGTGAGCAAGACATCTATAAGCAGATCATGTTGCTCAAAGCCCCATCCTACATGACCTGAAATGTTTCTAGGGATGGGGCATCTACCACCTCCTTGGGCTAACCATGCCAGTGTTTCACCAGCATTATTGTAAACAATTTCTTCATTATTTCTAGTCTAAATCTCTCCTCTTTTAGTTTAAAAACACTATCCCTTGTCCTGTCAGAACAGGCACTCCTAAAATTATTTCCCTCATCTTTCTTACAGGCCTCCTTTACATACTGAAAGGCTGCAATAACATTTCCCAGTTTCTAGAGAATTATTTTTCCGCGTCTCGGAAATAGCACGTTCTGCTCCCATCGCTTCACACAAGCTTATTTTTATTAGTTTAGCTACTATACAAAAATCTTTCTACTAAATCTCCAGATGCTTAAATACTTCAGCTGGTGCAAGGTCCTGCCCTGGAACTCAGTATAATTACCTCAGGAAAACCCCACCGTCATAACAGCTGCTTCCCTCTATCTGACTAATGGCAAGAATGACCAAGATGTTCTCCTTTATTATTTATAAGGTGCTCCTCCTTAAATACTTCAGCTATTTTTAATTAATCAATTAAACTTTAAAGATATCTGTGTGGAGGATATATGGACACATTACCAAGGAACAAAAGGATGTTGGGGGGGGGGGGGGGCATGTAGGGGGAAGAACAGAAAAAAAAAGTCTCAGTGATGATATTATGAGCTTGTGCCAAGCCTTTTGTAAAGCAGAGGCAGTTACCAAAAGCCTCCAACCACTGCACAGCAGAAAGATGTGAACACGGAACTCTTCTCAAGTTCAAGATAATATTTTTGCTATAAATGAAATAACTGGGATAAACTTCCTCACTTGTTCCAAAAATACTCCAACTGGTACATGCACAGTGACTGCAATGCACAGAGACAACTGTATGTTATTTTAACTAACCTTAACTGGGAAAAAAAAAGAAGCGAGTTTCATTTTCAGTTATTCCCCAAATACAGCAGCTTTAAAGAAATATGCCATCATTGATAATGACTAGACATTTAGCTTAAAATTGCCAGCACTGGAAGGAGTTGCATATTGGAATGCACTGTGTTTTTTTCCAGAGAAAATGTATTATATTTGGGTTTATGTGTTCTCCTTCTCCTTTCATTTGTCATTACATTGAGGCCACTTTGCACTACGTTCTAGTGCTCTCTTAGCCTCTGGGGCGAATGAGGCAGTGTCATGGGATTAACGAATTGAATCTGCTGGTGAGTATTCAATACCATGCTGAAGTCAAGCTGGCTTTAAAATGAAAGTGCTGGCCAAAGCAAAGTATCACAGGTCTTGAAGTTCAGAATGTAACATAAGAGGCATTGACACGGCCATTGGAAAAGCAATACAAACCCTCAGCCTCTGGGGATGACAGAGAGATATTTTTGATGACACTAGCCCACATTTCTTTTTCAAAAGGATTTTAACAAGTTAACAAAAGCAGGCAGGCTAATTCACTTCAATGTTTCCCTGGAAGGATTAAGGAAGGATTTGATTTCATGATCCCTACAATCAAAATCTGGACTCACATTTCACATGGTTACACCCTCTGTGTTTTAAAATTGGGAAAGGCCTGCCTTTTGACACTTACTCTCCTTACGCTCAGAATCCAAAGGGGAAGTGAAAATCCCATTGGAAACACAGAGCAGGCCAGGAAATATCCTATTTATTGTGCCATTAAAGAAAAAAAAAAATCTGCCTTAGTAATTATACCACACACACAATAGCACAATTCTCCATTTTAGGGAAAAAATCATTGGCTACAACATGAGATTGGACATGCCAAGGTATTGCTTTAGTAAGGATCATTTTTTTCCAGTTTCTTTTCTCTTTTCTTTCACAGCTTCTTGTCCAAATGTAAAAGCCAGTAAGCTACTTGGAATGCCACCAACGGAGAGGCAAACTAAGTGTATACTCATAGAGCAGCAGTGGTAGGTCTCAAGTAAGAAGTAAATCTTGTAGCAGAAGTCCTGTATATCACAGGACACTCTTGTTGACTGTGGCTCTGGTTCAGGAAAACATTTAAGCATGTGCTGAAATGCATCCCAATTCAGAGGAACTCCATGCTTCACTTTAAGTATGTTCTTAAGTCCTGATGATTTCAACTGGACCTAAGCACATACTTAAGTACTTTCCTGAATGGAGGCCTAGAACAACAATAAGAAATTTGCTGTGCAGCATTTTAACATCATTGGACTTTTCCTGAGATTTACTTTTGCTAGGAGAAACTCTGAGAAGCAACCTTCCAAGGCAGGGCAAGATAAAGCAGAAAAGTATTCCTAAGCACACACACATGGAAATGGACCATGTGCATATAAGTCACATAAAAAGAATGCATTTGCTAGTAAGTCTGTCAGAGTAGTAACAAGAGTGGTGAAATTCATTAGCTAGCTCCCCAAAAGCTAGCTAAAATGCTGTCCAAGTATGCCATGTGTACAGACATACATTACATATGCACATAAGCTTAACTTGCTCTGCACTGCTGGCCAATTTGCAGGCACTTGGCTTGTTACACTTGGTTCAAACTGGCTAAGCAGTATGTCAGCAGAGTTGAGCATCTCCAAAAAGCTGGCATTGCATTTCTTAGATCTCTGCAGTTTTGGGAGAGATACATTTGTACTTGGGAGACATTCAGGATTTTCAGGAGATGGAATGGCAAGTTGGAGACCTCACAGGCATCAGTTGTTAGGGCAGGACAAATATTTTCTTTAGGTTTAGTAGATCTGTTTTCCAATGTTTTATATTCAAATGTAAGGCAGCATGGGTGGGAAGGGATCAAACATATAGATCAGCTTCTTCCTCAGGATCTTTTCATGGTGGCTTAGGGTGTTCATAGTTTAAGACTGGTTGACTTGAGCTGGTCTCTGTGTGTGTGGTGCAGAGCAGATTCATCTGCTGCATCAGCTGAGGTACTCATAGCAGAATAGGTACATACATGGTGATCAACATGTATAAATGTCTCTTTTTTTAGTTACACTGGCCACTGCATATATTCTGTATGAAATACAGATTGTTTTAAAATAAACTGCAATGCCTGGGAATTCTAATAGGACACATACACTTGGGGTTTAGAAAACCTCAGATTAGATGTATTTAAATAGTCTCATTCATGCTGTTCCATCACATTTTCTGTTTTCTTTAAAGAACTGGAAGAAGCTAGATTTAGAATAGACATTAGGAAGAAAATTCTTTCTCTTGAGGGTGGTGAGGCACTGGAACAGATTGCCCAGAGAAGTTGTGGAGATTCCAACTCTGGAAATGTTCAAAGTGCATTCAAAGTCTGGATGGGGACTTGAGCAAGCTGGTCTAGTTAGAGGTGTCCCTGCCCATAGCAGGAGAGTTGGAACTAGATGATCTTTAAAGTCCTTTCCAATCCAAGCCATTCTATGACTCTGTGGTTAAATAGTAAGCTCACAAGCGCATGTGGAGATGTGAAGATGATAAGAAAAGACAGTAAGGAACTATCAGAAGCAAATCCAACTAAATCAAAGGAATTTTGTTCTCTGACAGGGTATCCAGCACAGCAGGAGAAAGTATGCAGAAGCTGATTTCTGTAAGGCTTCTGACACAAGCTCAAGATCGTATTTTATTAAACCAAGCAGAGAAAGAAGATATGCATGAAAGCTGTGCAAAGTACTTGTATGAATGGTTGAAAAATACTTTTGGAGTAATAATAATAAAGTTTTCTGTTAGTCTAGAAACATAAATAATAGAGGTACCATAAAGGTCTGTGACAAGATGAGTCATATTTAATGTTCCCATTAGCCAAATGGAGGAGGGAATAGACAGAACCTTACAAAATTTCCTGACAGCAACAAGCACAGACAAGTTGTTGGCATTTCCCAAGAGAGGAGTACGCTCCAAAATGATGCTAAGAAATTGGAACAAAGTGTCTGAAATCACTTAAATGGAATTTAGGAAAGTAAATCTTAAGGTGAAAGACGTAAGAAGAACAAAAGCTAATGCACAAATACAGGCCGGGAGATAGCTGGTGAGGCTGCAAGGATGAAGGTAAGGATGAAGTTTTTACCTCAATCACAAGCAATGTGAGTCATCAGCATATGCGTATACAAGTGACGACCACAAGATAATACGATGTGCATGAGTTCTACCACTACACAACCACCTTGTGCACACAGAAGACTGTTTTACAGAAGATGATGATCCATTGTTGTTCATGGCCACAGACGATAGTATTAAGTATTTTGTTTAATTTGCAACAAAGACTGGGGAGCGGGGATGGGGGCAGACGACCCAGGCAATACAGTGTAATTATAGGACTAATGAAACATAAAGCAGGCTTTCTAAGAAGGTTGTGTGATCTGTGTCAGTGGAGTGCTTGAAGACGTCAAAAGAAAATAGGCTGGGAAAACTGGTCTTGATTTATTTTATCCTGCTGCAGAGGGGAGAGGGTACATAGGATGTTTAGAAAATCCTTTCCAGTAGTATATATTAGTGACTCTGATACCAAAGCTGTTCCTGCTTTTGGTGCTAGAATGCTTGGTGGCACAGACAGTTTTTTTTCCTTTGCCCTGCATATGATGAAGTCTGGCCCCGGTGGAGTCAATGGGAATTTTGCCCATTACTTTGATGGGACCAGAATTTTACTCATAGGTTTAATGGCCAGAAGGGACAATTATCATAATCTTTCCTGACCTTTCACGTAATACAAACCATAGATTTCATTCAGCCTGTAGCCAACATCTTGTGGTTGAACTAGAACATATGTTTTGAAAGGTTTTTAAGGATAGACAGATGCTAGAGTGGTAGTAAAATCCCCTCTAGTGGTCTGCGTTTGTATTGCAGGGTGAAATTCTCTCCGCAGAAGTTAACCATGAACGTCACCTTTGTAGGCTTTTACTAAAGGCAGTTGCCTTACTCCGTCACATATGTATGTAAATGTAGGGGGGTTATCAGTTATATTTCTGTATGAGGGTGTAAGTGCTAAGACCTTAGTCACAGGATTAAGGAAGTCAGGCTACAGCAGTAATCCTAAAATCACAATTTTAGTAAAAGTCAATAAAGATGGTTGAGCCTCAGCTGCTGCTTGGTTATCTTGGCTAAAACAGCATATCTCATGGAAAGAGGTAAGGACTTTGAATAAGAAAGCCACAAACCCTTTTTAAAAACAAATAAACCTGCCCTGCAAGTTTATTAGATGGCTGCTCGTATTCCGTGTCCACAGAATGCAGCTTGCATCTATCGGCAGCTTAGGTCTATAGGGTTGTATTTTGGCTTTGGCCTTTTGGTGCCACAGCTATTAATGGATTATAGTGCATTACACTTGATCTAATTTCAGTCAATATTCATATGAAATATTCACATCAATGGCAAATATTCCACCAACTTTTGTGAAAGCAGAGTCATACACTGGATTCACTAGTTTCTTTCTAATAAGTGACTAAAACCACAAGTGACTTTATGGGCTCTGGAGAAAGAATGTGGGAATTAACCTGCTTTAGTTATTCACAAAGCACCAATTATAATCATTTAAATAGTGATGGTTCTGTATCCCGAGAGCTGATTAGATATGTTACAAAGTCATTCTCCCAGGAAAGATGCTGAAAATAAAATGAGAGATAGATCATGGTCAAAAAAGTGTCACAGGCGATGCAAATTACAGTCAAATGATTCTTGTTTCTAATAGAGATCAGGTGCAAATAAAGGAGCTGTTTCTCCAAAGCAAGCTCTAGGCAGAGCTCCAGTTCCCATTACAGTACCCGAATCTCATATGCAGTTTTTCTTGTAAGAACTGCATCTGTACACATCTGGAATTTGAATGTCTGTTAAAAATGTCTGAGCCAGGGACAGTAATCTGCTCATATAATATATTCTGCAAATGTTGATGAATTGCAGCCAAATTTCCATGCCTCTAAGCACTGTATCGGACTAACAAATAATAACAGCAGCCAGGTGCTGAAAGTTAATGCTGAACCTGAAATCAAATCCAGGGCTGAATTATTTATTGAAATTCCATTACTTTATTTGCACTATTAGAAGAGAGAGCCACTTGCAAGCACTGCAAAAACAAAAAGTCTGAATGGTGGGGTGTCACTGACAAGGGCATTTGCCACCATATCACTGACCCCAGTGCAGGCCATAATCTGCCCTCAGTGATCTCATTTTGTATTTTATTTAATCTCATAAAAATACTGTTCATTGGTGACTTCAAATAGGATGAAAAAGAAATCAGTAACTCTCAGGTGCTCTCAGGCATGACTTGGTCTTTCAATGTCATTTTGCTTCTCTGGAGTTAACAGTTCAGCAGAGGGTATGAGAGAAGCTTCACCCCAGGATGCAGTGAATGTTTACAACTATCACTGAAAGCAGATCAAGCTGCATTGCAAAGGCACAGCACATTGCTGGCTCAAACTTTGTTTCGATGTTTGCATCTTGACTTACCAATGCAATCCACAATACCTTCTATAAACTAATTATTTTTGAATAAACATTCCTAAAATCAAAACTATTTTCACTTTGAATATCAAGTACTAAAGAAAAACCAAAGCAAAACAATGCTGCTTTTCCAAAGCTACTGGGAAATTTTGAGTAACTGTGTGTACTAGGAGAAGTACAATTGACAAGTATGTTGTGGGACAGATTATTGACACTGTGTGACAGATTTCTCCAGAGGAAAAATAGGTGGGCCAGTGAGTGGAGTTTGGATCACATTTCTTGTCTACTCACCCACTCAGGTGAAGTGCAGGATGACTTCTTAATCTCTCTCTCTGTGTCTGTACTGTATGGGTCAGTTTGGAATGCTCCAGTGATGCTGGTTTACAAATTTCCCTTAGGAAACAGTTCTGAAAATTTTCTCAAAACACATTTTTGACTTGGTGCTCAAACTGAATTTCCTCTAACTTCATTTTATCCAGTACAAAAAAAAAACAAACGAACAACAAACAAAAGAAAAGAACAACAAAAAACAACCCCTTAATGAAGTTTAACTCAATGCCTATTTATTAAAGTAGTCCTAACTTTTCTTCCCTTTATACAAAATCTTACTTAATAAGGTTATTGCAATTCCTCCAGCACCTCTTCCCCTCTTACTATCCTCTTGCTTCCAGGATCCTTGACCATGCCAAGCGTTTTTTTAATTCCCACCTCTTCTGAGTTCCTCTCTCGCCAAAGCATGGTCATACAGTAAAACTCTTCTCCAGTCTATTCTTTCTTATCTTACCTCTTTCAGAAGCAATCAGTTTCCTTCTCCCCAAATCTCACTTGCTCACCCTCTTTCCCCCACAAAAACAGCTATTTTCTTGATTTTCTTTCATTGCACTTTTCAGCTACATACTCTGTTCACTGGCTTTACCCACCAAGCTTGTGACCACAACAGTGAAATTTGCCCCCACCTTCTGTCCTTTCTTCTGACTGTCCATTCTGCTTCTCAGATATTGTCAACCAGCTGCCTTACTCAAATTAAGTAAGTCCTGTTTGATACGGTGTAAACAGGGTGATATGAGGGCCATGCCCTGTAAGTCCTCTCACTCATTTAAAGTTGCTAAGAAGATGCCACCATCTCCTCCTTTGAAGGCAGATTCCAGCCAAACTCTGTAAGTCAAATCTTATTCTGTTTTTCTCAGGCTTCACAATCCTTTTATGATCTGCAACTGTGCAAACCAAATCACTCCTTGGCACTCTTACAAGTTCTTTCTCAAAGTTTTTCCTCTCTCAGGCTTACAAAATACACACAAGATACCGTTTGAACCTTTTTGATCCTATTCTTTGTTCTACAGGAAAACATTCACTTAATGGTCACTAAAATTTGTTGCTACAGTTTAATCTGACCACTCAGGTTTGGGATGATAGGGCTGGGTTTTGTGCTGCGATAGGGGTACATCATACTTCCTATGCCGTGCCCATGCTTCAGACCTAGATTTTATTCTAGGTGGATTAGACAGAGATTTCATGCTATCAATCTTTCTAGTCTTCTACATCACTTCCATGTATTTTATATTTACAGGTATATGTTTTATATTTACGGATTTATTTTTAATATAAACTAATTTATATTTAGAGGTTTATTTTATATTTACAGTTTGATGTGCAGTCTGTTAAGAGGCATGTTTGACTTCTTTCCCAGCACGGTTAATCAATTACAATTCACACCTTAGCACCTTTCTGATGCTATACTCTTAGACAGATAATTGGGTATAACCATTGTGCCTAGAGAAGAGCTACATCAAACTCTGCTTTATTTAAGAAGTATTTTCATTGATCCTGTGCACCTGCTTGGAGAAAGCAGCAGTGTCCATTTGCAAGCTGTGGGAGAGCTGTTGGCCTGAACAACTGCAGTCTGCAGAATGGCATCTGAACTCCATTCACCAAGCATCCACTGAGAAAAGCATCCAGGTTAATGAGGTAATTGAGAAATTAGCACTTGGCAAGAGAATTTCTGAACATTTTGTGTGTATATATATATGTGTGTGTGTGTGTACAGCTAGGCTCAATTCATGTAGCTCTGCAGAATTATCTATTTTTTCATGTTTACTTAAGAATTCTCTCTGAAATTATTATTTTTTTCTGCTACTGTGAAATGGCAAGGATGCAGGTGGTTCTTGAAAATCATAAATACAGAGAAATCCTATAAATTCATACATCCAATGAAGAACTAAACAAGTCAGTACAAAAACCTTTGTTCTGATAGCATGGCACAGTGTGCTTAGTACTAACTTCACCCACTTTCAGAGGTCCTGCATATAGCTTCAACGAAACAAAAAACAAATATTTAAATAAACAAATGTAAATATATAAACATATGAGACATCCAGAGCCTAATTATGAGAAGCCCTTCTTGCCCATGGGAGGTGCAGCCAGGCACTGCCACATGTGCAGGTGGGGCTGGGAGCAGTGGTCAAGGTCAGAAGAGAGGGACATTTCCTTCCTCTGCAAAAGAAAATCAATGTTTCAAGGTTTGTCTCTTTGTCAGGGAGGTGGGATTGCATTTCCTCTAAGTTCCCCTCCTGGTAACATCCTTCCCTGGCTCTCCAAGTTAGACTTGAATAGTAGTCTATAATCATCACTCTTAAACTCTACTATTATTCTAGTAGATTCTTCTCCTTTTGAAACATCAGGCAAAGATTATGCTCAGCCCACTAAGAAAATGAGCCTTTATAAGCACATATCATAGGGAGGCTGGTTTCAACTTACCAGATGAGCAGGTAAATACTTCCCAATCTAAAATAAGACTTCTTGCATGCAGCCTCATCTGCCTTTATTATAGACTGGATAATGAGATGACTTATGAGGTGTTTAGAGAAACGTGCTTGGAGATAAACTAAGCCCCAAAAGATTACATTCATGCACTCTGAGGAGATCTTTGTGGTTCCATACTGAAACAGGGTGAGTGCTGAATGCAGAGGAAGCAACAGATAATTTTTGAACCTCAAACAAGACTCAGGTCTAGAACTGGATCTAGAGCTTAACTGGGGGATTCAGATATACTGACATTGAAAATAAAAGAACCAAAAATTTGAAGTTATTGCACCTCAACACAAGAAAAGGCAAAAATACTATTCCTTGTCCAATTTTATGGGGCAAGTCAACACTCAGAGAAGAAAAGTAAATAAAAGTGATCCAAATGGTAGTGGAAGTCTGAAAAAAGGTTTCATAATGAAGGGCTCTGGAGCACTGGATCCTCTTAGCATGTCCTGGACATTTAAAAGAACTGGGCACAGAAAAACAATTAAAATTGCCATTCTGAGAAATGCTGTAACCTGCAAGAACATTCCATGATTCAACCCCTCTTCATCCAGGAAGAGCTTTTTAAAATATGCCATAAATAAAATAAACAAACAAAACAGGTCTCCAGTTGCACACTGAATCAGCAGCAATGGCTCGTCACAAAACACAGGGCAGTGAAAGAAAATAATTTCCTCCCATGATATGCATTCGTATCTGTTGGAAGCTGCCCATTCAGCAGCTAAAAGCAAAAGGAAAGCAGTAACACAACGTGCCTGTTGACCCACACAAATTGAATCACAATCTAGAAAAACACTAGCAACAATAGTGATGATCCATCGGGGCTGGTTTCTCTGAATTCCACTTGTTTCAGACAATGCACAGGTACAGACACACACCAGCACCCAACACAACAGTTCTATGTGGCGCAGGGGCAAGGCTCAGGATGTTTATTTGAGTGTCAAAATGTTATGAGGAGGACAAGCTTGGTGATTGACACAGAGCAGCACCTGTCAGACCTGAGAGGTTCAGTATTTTGTGAGAAGCTGAATCACAGTGCTTGAGTACCTTTTACAGTCGATTCTGTAAAGAGAAAAGAAGGAATGGAACTTTAAGAAGGGCCTGTTACAACAGGACAAGGGATAATGGTTTTAAACTTGAAAAGGACCGATTTAGACTAAGTATAAGGAAGATATATTTCACAATGATGGTGTTGAAACATTGTAACAGGTTACCCATAAAGGTCAACATTCAAGGTCAGGTTGGATGGGGCTCTGAGTAAGGAGATGTAGTTGCAATGAGCAACTCCTTGCTCATTGCAGGAGGGTTGGACTAGACGACCTTTAAAGGTCCCTCCCAACCGAAAGCATTCTATGATTCTGTGAATTTTAGCAGGACAAGCTACTGGGCTACACAAACATGAAAATGAATGTTAGCGCAAATGCTTCACAGGAAATGAAGTCAGGGCATAGGGATGCGGCATGACTTTGGTAATGACAGGAAGGGAATTCAGCTCTCATTATCTCCCAGCTCAGCTCTTCCTTCATCTCAGCCTCAAGGTCTGACCTGTACTGGTACTGCAATCAGAGCCCTGGCCAAGCTAGCATTTGCTCAGCCTTTGGAGGCCCTTCCGAAGTCTGGCCTTTGCATATTCAAAGCTACACAATTACATATTTAACCTAAACTAATCCCATCCCATTACCACAGCTTGAATACCAAGACATGTTTTAAGATGTGCAAACAGCCTCTGAACATCATTTCTATCAGACTGGCTTTGAATGCATTTGTACTGTCTTTCAGAGACATGTTAAGTCCAGGATTTCTTCTGTGCTTGATCACAGGATCACAGGATGTCAGGGGTTGGAAGGGACCCAAAGAGATCATTGAGTCCACCCCCTCCCTGCCAGAGCAGGACCATACAATCTAGCTCAGGTCACAGAGGAATGAATCCAGACAAGCCTTGAAAGTCTCCAGAGAAGGAGACTCCACAGCCTCTCTGGGAAGCCTGTTCCAGTGTTCTGTGACCCTTACAGTAAAGAAATCCCCCCTTGTGTTGAGGTGGAACCTCTTGTGCTGCAACTTACATCCATTGCTCCTTGTCCTATCACAGGGAGCAAGTGAGAAGAGCCTGTCCCCCCACTCCTGACCCCCAGCCCTCAGATATTTATAGACATTTATTAAATCCCCTCTCAGTCTTCTCTTCTCCAGAGTAAAAAGCCCCAGGTCCCTCAGCCTCTCCTCATCAGGCAGTGCTCCAGTCCCCTAATCATCGTTGTAGCCCTCTGCTTGACCTTCTCCAGCAGATCCCTGTCCCTCTTAAACTGGAGAATGCAAAACTGAACGCAGTTGAACCAAGCTTGACTCAACCTCTGTTCTGGTTTGCCAAGATACCTTCCATTGCTATGCTTTCTTGCTTTGTAGGTTTTATGGCTTGTTCATTCCTTTATTGACTCTAACAGTACGTGTTAAATTACAATGTATCTAGTCTTAATTTGAACCAGAAGAAAGGGTATGACTTCTTTTGTGGTTCATGCCAGTGGTTAACTACCTTTACAGTTACAATTACTCTTATTTCTAACTTAACAATGTCTGATCTTTACTAACTATTAATATGCCTTGTTACACTTGTTACCACTACCTCAAAAAGGCCACTATAGATACATTTAATATTTCAGTCAAGTGACATTCTTTTTTCTTTTCCAATATCATAGTGCATTTAAAATGGCCAGACAAAAGACAATCTAAACTTCAACCCCTCCCTACTAATGGCACAGGAAAAAAAAAAAAAAAAAAAAGCATAGTTGTGACTAGTATAATTTGCATGTTTATTATTGCAATATTTACTGTGAATTGCAGCAGGTGTGGGACACTGAATCAGTCACATTAAGTGCTGTGCAAAAAAGAGAAGACACAAGAGCTACACCTAAATGATGAGGCACAGGAGCAGTGCTGATCTTGCTGGAGCTCCTGGCGTAAGGTCACCCATTCTCAGTTTCTGTACCTGTAAAGTGCTGACCATGACTGCAAAGTGCTTCAGAACTTCTCTAAAAAAGGTCTCTGTATTTTTTATCTCAAGGACTGGGTTTTGCATCATCTTCAGAAATGGCTACCAAAGCGCAGGTTGCACACCCTCCTTTGCAGAACTGGGGTCTAAGTACACTTAATAGGAATCAGCACTCAGGAAGGTTACCGGCAATTTTTATGCAGAGTTGCCAGAAAAGCATACAAAGAAGTTGTTTCAATGTCTTTTGCCAATGAGGCACATGAGAAAAAACTGGAGAAGCACTGAACCTCCAGATATACAGTACCTCTTGGGCAGATTTGATTTATGCCTGGGAAATTGAGATTTTCTATGTTCTATGTTGGAGAACTGATTCCATCATCTATATTTCTCTTCTGTTTTAAGTAGTGTTCAGGATGCTGCCATGGGGTAAGGGTGAAGTATTCTCCCTGTCCCCATAACTTATGCACATTTGGTGATGGAGGTCTGCCCAGTTCTGGGCTCCTCAGTTCAAGAGAGACACACAACTGCTGGGGAGAATCCAATGTTGGCTATGAAGATAATGAGGGGGCAGGAGCATCTCTCATATGAAGAACAGCTGAGACCTGGGGCTGCTTAGACTGAAGAAGAGCAAACTGAAAGGAGATCTCAGTGCTTATCAGTATCTAAAGGGTGAGGGTCAAGAGGGTAGGTCCTCACTCTTTTCAGTGGTGCCCAGCAACAAACTGGAACCTGTGAAGTTTTGTCAGAACGTAAGAAAATCTTCTATACTTTGAGGATGACAGAGCACTGTAATAGGCTGCACAGAGATGTTGGGGAGTCTCCTTCTCTAGAGATCTTCCAAACCTGCCTGAACACATTATTATACCATCTGCTCTAGCTGACCCTCTTTTAGCAAGATTAGATGATTCCCTTCCAATGCCCACTGTTCTGTGATTCTGTAACTGGTTTAAGCATTTTATCTAGAAGAGGAAATAACTTGAATTGGGTCAATGAAGGAAGCAGAAAAGTAAAAAAAGTCAACAAAGCCTGCCAAGAATTTGTGTAGAAACCTGGTAATATGACCAAACTTTAACATGTTGCAAAATTTGCATAGCAGGACCTTTTCATAGCTTAATTAGAAATAGACAAAAAAAAAAAAACCAAACCCAAAACAAACAAACAACAACAACAAAAAAAAAACAGCACCAGAGTTTACAGCTGGTGTGAGCTGTTGCTGTGCATTAAGATAAAGTGATGAAAATCTGATTTGCTCACAGAATCAAAGTTAAAAAAAAAAAAATTAGATTTTGACTACGCTCTGGGTATTTTGATATGGCAGAACTTTGCTTTGGTGCATTACAGAATAGTATTTCAGGTGCCATGTGTCCCAGTCTCTTTTCTAAGCACATATTCTCCTAAGGCACTGGAGACATGCAATTTCTGTGGTGCACCACAGTCAGTGAATCAAAGAGCAATCTATCTGGTATATGATGGAAGATATAACCACTTCAGCCAGTCAACACAACTATTAAAAAAAACCCAAGAATATATGTAACATTCTAAAATATAAATTATTAAATTATTACTGAGAGGGACAGAATAATACTAACGTATAAGGAATAACTTAATTTAACAAAGTCAGAGAAAACATCTTATGCACCCATTTTGCAGTTCTGTGTGAGCTTGCTATCAAGTTGCATAGCAAACAGCAATGACATGCTGTAACGGTGCTCAGTTACAGAAAGTTCTATGCTTAGGTATTATTAGCTAAAATTACTGACTTTGGATCTGTAAAACACAGATGAATACTTTCTGAGTTACTTTTTTCCCCACTGTAATAATTTCCAGTTCTTCAGCCTAATATAAAATATCATGCTAGGGATACACGATGCTGATTAAACTAAACCTACAAAACTCAAAGATTTTTTTTTTTTAAGCAGTAGCTCCAGATGTACATATATATCACTGTTACTTCATCTAGATGATTTTTTTCTGCATGTCAGCAACACAGAAATGCAAACAAGTGGGGAGAGCAAGGAGCAAGGAAGGAAAGGGAATAAGGATCTCTTTTTACATTTCGCATTAAAACCACTGTGTCAAACAAAACACTTCAAGCTATTTTCAAAGCACCAACTATAACACTTGGAAGTACCTGCTCCAGTTTCCTAGTTCATGTAAGATTTATAGATCTTACATTATATGAATCCAGCACAAAACCAAACCCGTCCTCATTCCAAGTGATTCTCCGTATGACTTTCAGTCAGTCTTTGATGAAAAAAAAGTATCACCAAGACCTTCTGTTATTCATCTATAAAACTAACAAATGAACTCACAGCCCTTTAACATCTGCCCAACTCTATTAAAAAGAGAGTAATTTGAAAAATCTTCTACCAGAGCTCTTAGTTACAAAATGGAAACAATAGTGTTTGCTAATTCTTTCCCGGGACTATTTTGCTGATATCTGCCAGATTTTGGAGAATTGTGTGTCATACAAAACGTAACTAACAGTGTTGCTGCAACGATCAATATGTTATCCTAAATATTTCTTACACAGTCTTCTGTCAAAATCTATTTGACATAGCCAGGTGAATTGATACTAGCATTAAACCCTGGGACACAAGCACTTCCTACTGGCTCTCTTGGAAAGGATCCCTGTATATTTTTGGGATGTTATGTCAAATGATCTCTGTGACATTTGCTGTTCTGGAATAGCTGCAGCAGAGCCATATATTGCAAATAAAAGTTTCCTGGGGACACTTACTGAAGCTTCACTGTCATCACTGAACCATGACACAACAACCTGCGAGCCCAACGAGACATGTGCTTGCAGAGATGGAAAAAGAGTGATCCACAGCTAAACATAGAGTACCCAAAGCATTTCAGTGCTATTTCATGTGCAAGAAGTAATTACCAATATCATCAGTTCTTCATGGCTTAATTAAAACACTGTATCTACCTGGTTTGACTATATGTCTCCGAAAAGATGGAATAAAGGAGGGAGTTAGTAGTAGGTGGAGTTTAAACAAGATCTGAAATGCATTTAAACCAGCCTAATTCTGCTGTCGCTGAACACTACTGGCTTTTATGGCTGTGGAATGTGACCCATTCTGAATGTTTCTGAAGATTCATTCACTCAAATTATGGATTTAATTTATAAAGGCATTTAAAGAAATAAAGTTATGTGTAGTCAGCAGAGTATGTGATTTTAAATCAGAATTTCATTTTAATCAGAAGCTTTGATCACAGTTAAGATCTATATTGGTTTCATTGAGTCCAATAAAAAGCAAGTAATCACAGCCACTTATATGAGGACAAAAACACAGCCATGGCAGATAAAGGTGTCATTCACTTTAGCCAAAAACTAGGTTTGTGATTAGATCACAAATTTATCATAGACTCATAGGATGATTTGAGTTGGAAGGGATCTTAAAGATCATCTTGTGCCAACCCCCTACGCCTTCTACTAGATCAGGTTGCTCAAAGCCCCAGCCAAAGTGGTTTTCAAAACTTCCAGGGTTGGAGGCACCACAACTCTGGGCAACCTGTTCCAGTGCTTCACCACCCACATAGGGAACAATTTCTTTCTAACTTCTACTTTCAGTCTAGCTTCTTTCAGTCTGAACTCACGACCCCTCATCCTGAGACTATATGTGCCTTTGTGAAAAGTCCCTCTCCAGCTGTGTTGTAGGTCTCCTAAAAACACTGGAAGGCAGCTACAAGGTCCCCACAGAGTTTTCTCCAGGCTGAAGAACTCCAACTCTCTCAGCCTGTCTTCATATGAGACGTGCTCCAGCCCTCTGATCACTTTCATGGCCCTCCACAGGACCCACTGCAACAGTTCCATGTTGTTCTTGTGGCAGAATTTAGGCAGAAGGAGACATAATTGAAAATTCCTTTTAAAGTTCAGATCCAGTTTCCCAACTAATCATAAAAGCATCCCAGACTAGGCTCAAGGTGGCAGGGGCAGTGATTATATCCCTGCCAAGTGCTTTTATAAATTTGGCCTGCTTAAACTATTCAGTGCCTGTCTCTAGTATCCCCACCAATGAGTCAGTTGTCTTTATGCAAAACAAAATCTGCAAATGCTCAGAGAGAAAACAGATGCACAGACATACAGACTCTGGGTTGTATAATTCTGGCTAAAGCTTCTTTAATGTATTGGTTTTCTTCATCACAAGGGAAAACAAGCAACTTCCGATTTCTAAAACATTTGCTAGGCAGCTATTTGCTAATTCATTGAATTGTTTTAGCAATATAACATCAAAGGGAAATTAGGTCTTGACAACATGGATGTTTTCCCCTTTTCTAGTCTATTGGTTATTTTATTGAAAATTCTTAATATAAAGGCCAAAAAATGACTATCAGTGCAAGCAGCATTTTCCTGATTTAGCTGGGTCTGTAGTGGAGTTACTATTAATTTGTGATTCAAATCTAGGAGGCTTGACTCTCGTGACCATTTTGTATATACATAAAACTCTATGGGCTGCAACTCAGTCACTCTTGATTTGACAAGATCTAAGAAAGGTAGGAACCAAACCAGAATTACACTAAAATACCTGAGTCCCCCCTGCCTGGAGCTTATGAAGCACGTTTCTGGATGGTTAAAGAAACTTAGTAAAATTATTTGCCTCCCAGTATATATGCTGGTGTCCAGAGTACTGGTAAAGTTTGTAAATTGGGTAAATTTAATACTAGTGCACAAGGGCAGTACACGAAAGGAGACTTAGGCTGCTGACCATACATTGCCTCACCAAAGTAAGTTTAAAAGAGGCATGAATTGTGGTGACCGCCATCTGCTGAACATCTCTGGATGGATGAAAAGTGCAAGATCCATAACAATGCCCAGTGCTTTTGCCATTTCCAGTGGTGACACCTGAAAAGTGACAGAGACCATGCAAGCTGTATGTGTCTGCTTTGTAAGGTGGATGAGTCTCTTTTCAAACAGGAAAGGCTTGGCCAGCCTTATGACCCAGGATCCAAAAAAAGTATTGTTGTCATTCTTGGGAGTACCAGACAGGTTGAACCAGATGTTTCGGTGTCATTATTCTTCCCTGAAGATTTTTCTCTATTATTTCCTCTTTACCTAAAAAGTTTCACTGAACATAGGAATGATTTCGTACGGAAGCCAAAAGCCAAGTTCATAACACCCAGTAAAACACCCCCACTTCTGTAGGAACAGAAACTAACTTTATACCTTCCAAATGTGATTGTGATTTCCACTCATCATAAAAAGAGTTCTCAAGTGCAGTCTATGAATCAGATCAATTATAGAGCCTGCATTGTTATAATGGGTTAAAAGGTTCCCATCGAGTTCTCTCTCCCAGTTTGTAAGGCCATTACTTGTTCTGGTAATCCCAAAATTCTGAAACTGAAATAGGTTTTCTTATCAGAATGACTCTCTTATGTTAAAAGCCTTAATAGTGGGGAATGATTGTTTGCACCAGGAGTAACATTTTTATTTATATCTTCCTTTAAGGCTACATTGCAGCAGTTCACCAAAATCCAAACCAGTGTTAGTTTGAAATCACCCTTTGGCAGAGATAACTTTAAAAAACAAACAGGAAATTGCTCAAAAAGAAATCACAGAGGGCATAAAAATCTTACACTTCCCTAGGATAATTTATTGGGTAATTGTGCTCAAAGGAGAAGAGAAAAGCAGCTATATCCTCTCAAGAGCAGTGACTCCTGGGCTTTTGACAAAGTGTACTACATCAGCAGGACTGCTGTGTCCTGGACAGTCAGGCTCTCTGACTGACCCATTTAGTCAGGGATAGTAAGCTTGCTACCAAACGTTGCCATTGCTTTTAAACATACTCTTAACAGACACCTAAAATTCCCCTAAATGAAACCACTGGAGAAGACAAAGGGCTCCTGGGTTCCTTGCATGCCTGTTTGCTGCTCCAGGGAACTGTGAGCATAACAAGACTAACCCTTTGTCCTTGTGATAATCTTCTACAAGAAATGACCATAAGGAGCCTTACAAATACATTGATGATGTTAGTCCTTTAACCACAGCTTAGCTGGTCCCATATCACTAACCCACTGCAAATATACCATCAGTGTGCCTGGTCATGGGGAACTCAACAAGTAATGAGAGGAACAGGCTGAGAGTGTCTGGGGCTTTTTATCCCTTCAGCTGGCAGATGGGAATACATTCAATGTCTGAGTGGGGGACTGTGGAAGACCAAGGCCTTTGAGATGCCTCTTTTGCTTCTTATATTTGCAAGCACCTTCATGTTTCCTCTAGATGGGAGTTTGTTGTGAAGTAAAGCCTTACACCATTTAAGCAAAAGCTCCTACACACCTGAGTTGATGAACACATCCAGAATATTAATCATTCAACACCACAATGACGATTCCTTCCAGGAATAACTGTCTTCCAGCTCACACTACATTATTCTACTGCCATGAAGATACTACCATTTTTTGATTGTCAGAAATAGTGATTAACATATATTGTTACAGAGCATGTCTAAAGCAGGAAGATTTTCACAATGAAATGTACTTTGGACCACTCCTGTGGTTTGTTTACTTTCTAGACAGCACTCATCCTGACTGATGCAAATAGTCTTGTTTGTATCATGTTTTGTTTTCCATGTATGAAATGTACCTCCCTTCAAATTAACTTTCAAGCTGTTAGGCACTACTCTAACTCTGAAACACAAGGCATGTATATCCAAACACCCATTTCCACTGTAAACTGAAAGAAGCCATAAAAGCTCTGTGATCCCCCAATACATATATAAATAGTCTGTATTACTTCATGTTAAAAGAGCACCGTTTCAGTTTAGCCACTCTGTCCAAGTATATAGACGTAAGACTGACAGGAAAAGCTAAATATACCCTCCATCAGGGTGTGATTTATACAGAAGCACTTTGCTTCTCCAGCACACAGAGAATTAAAATTAACCTGAGTTACAACAAGCTGGGTTAAGCACAGAGCAAGTGTTACCTCCTGATGCTCACTTCCCTAAGCTGCTGCTGCCAGTGAACTGTGCTATATCAAGCCTTTTTCTCTGGCAGCCTCTTCCAGTTGCTTGTCAAACAAGTTTAGAGAGGTAATTGTTGCTGAAGAGTTTCAGTATTCGCAAAAGGCCTGCTTACACAAACTGCAGATCTGATTAAGGTGGCACTATCTCCCTGACAGACCTCACTGCTCCTCAGCTTTACCCATTGTCCCCCCATTCTCCCCTTAAGTTTGCTTGTGTCCTCCTTGTGGGCTTTTTTTTTTTTTTTTTGCTGGTGGAGTAANTCTATGATTCTATGATTTTCAATAAAGCATCTTGCAAGAACAAGTATTCACTCATAAGAAAAGTCTCACTGATTCAGGTCAGGGCAGTTTGAAAGAGAGCAAAATCGGTGAGGATGGTTACAAATAGGTGTGATAACCACGTAACCTGTCTCTGCCATGGCAGTTCAGCTAGCTGTGTCCTGGTGGTGCCCAGCCTATCCGCACAGCTCAGGAGAGAGCTAGCCTGCATTAGGTTACAACACAGCTCTTTTGTTTACAAGCATCTCTCTACTTGTCTTTCTAAGGCTCCTGCTCTCCTGTTTGTTAAATAAAGTAGGAAATAGAGCAATTGTGTAACACCTTTCTTTTTTTAACCTAAGACAGAAACTGCTTTTATCAGAGACTATGGCTGGTGAAAAACAGCCCTTTCAGGTTTATTTGTGCTTGTAGAAGATAGTTTTCTCCTGGCCACATCTACTGACCTACATTTTTCTCACTGATCTCTGCGGTTTCTGGCTCTGTGTTCATTCATGGATACAGGGCAAAACTTTTTCCCTCAAGTGAAATATTAGTGCTACAAAAAAAAAAAAAACCAAATTATTAAATGTTCATTGACTCATCTTCTGTCATTAGAACCTTCCTCAGGTTCATCTAGATTTGCTGCTTGTCTCAGCATCTCTTACTTATCCAGAAGTTACCACCTTTCAGTTATTCCTTCCAGTCTTAAAACAGACACAGCAAGTGCCTTGTCCTTTGTAGATTCTCTCCTGGATCAGCCTTTCTGCTTATCTCCCCTTACTAATATTATTCTTCTACATGTCATGCTCCAGCAAGTTTTCACCTTTTCTTATTTCTCTTATATACTCCTGTTTTTTAACTTTTAGCTTCCCCATTGCTTGGATGTTCTTATTTATTTTTTTCAGCTTCTGAGCTGTCAGTTTTCATACTCTGGTTATATGCTATACTATACAACTTTTTAGACTTTTAAGTAAAGTAATGGCACCTTTCCAAAACATCAAGAAGTGTAATTTTTTCAACCTAAATGGAAGAGCTTCAGGAAGATACCAATTAATTCTTTTGCTCCAGTGCTGCAAATGATCAGCTTTATGTGAGAGTGTCCATGCAGTTCCGCAACATGCATTATGCAGGAAGTCACATTACTAAAAATGTTCTTTCTGGACTTATAAATCTTCAGGTGATGGCATGGCTCAGTTGAATGCAGTGCAAAATTTTTCCAGTATTTTACAGAACCAGAACTTCACACAATGAATCTGGGCAATGACCTTCACTGTAAAGGCTGATGCAATCAGAGAACCATATATCACAAACATCCCTATATGTCTCAGTAAGATAGTGTGGGCATTAAACTACGTCACCAGTTAAAGGTTCATATTCCAGAATTCAATGTTGATTACAGTGTCAGGAAAAAAATAAATCGACAAAGCTATTTTGTAGCCCACAAACATCTCCATTAAACTCACTTGAGTAGAAACAACTCATAGAGGAAAGGTATGAGGATGTATGGATCCATGTAGATCCTTTTAAAGACATTAAGATGTGTTGAGCAATTATGAACCAGGAATTCTTGTAAAATCAGTTTACTAGGGAAAAAGACTTTGGTGCTGACTCAGTCAGAAAGGCTGCACCTGAACTGACTGGTTTTGGGAGATGCGAGAAGCAGCCATGTATACACATCATGGATGTGGCTGACATTTCAACTTGCAGCCCAAAATATCCATCAGGGAGTACAAAGCAATTATATACCCTCAACTTGACAGAAGGGAGGGGCTGGAATTTGCTTTCCCAATCATTCAGTGTTATGTTTGCAAAAGGCCTGATGTAACTCCCACATATCAGTAATAATCCTACTGATTTACACTGATGGTTTAGACCCAGAGACACTGAACACCTGCATTTCATGTGGGAATAGTGGATTCAGACTCAGCATAGGTAGAGGCTTTGAAGCATGCTGTGAACATCAGAAAATGTGAACTCTTCACTAAGACAGCTTGTATGAAGTTTGCTTTTAATAAAGTTGTATGTGTAATGGTTTTGAACAGTGCCACTGATTTTAGTGTTAAGATTTTCACAGCCTAAGACCAACAGATGCAGCCAAATCCTACTATATAAACAGGTGTACTTATTTTTTTCTCTACTTTCATTAAATCAGTTTCTGTTGTCAGTTACTCCTGTATAAAATCTGAATGAGCTTTGGGCTGAGTAAACTGAGAGTAAAACTGATTTAATTTTCTTAGAAATTTCAGGAAATGATCAACAGATTGACAGCTTTTTGTTTTGTGATTTATCAGTGTTTCAGACCTGCCAGTCTCTGCTGAGGTACCAAATCATGATAGCCCCTTCATGCTCTCTTCCCCAAAACAGAGAAGGAAGTCAGGATACTTAGTGAAAAACCTGAAGTCTAAAGCCTAAAGTCAGGAGACAGAAGGCTAATAATAACAGGACAAGCAGCAAGGAAAGAAATAACAATAAAGTGCAGGAACTTTGACTCTCCCTCCAGAATATTACCTAATCCTATTATCATGAAGAAAGCAGTGTGAACGTGTGTGCAAGAGAAAACAAGCTGTCAAAGCACCACTTATGCCTAGCGCCAGAGAATTAAAGTTTGATTATTCAGTAGAAGCCGAGCTGATCCAAGAGTCACACCAGTGTCCAGTTCACAGTGCAACTTACCTTCACAAAGAGCTCAATTTCAGGGTCCCTTCCTTCCCCATTGGCAGGAACCGAATCTGTCATTTTTCACCCCCAAGGCTACCAGCTGATCTCCTGCTATTAAGTGGCAAAGGGAGGTTTCAGCTGCGCAGAGGGTAGGTTTCCCTTCCAAACAGCTCTCACAAAGCTTTTAAAACATCGTTTGTAATTATAAACACAAAGCCAGTGGAGAAAACAAGTTTTGCAGCTTAATAAATTAATAATAATTTTTAAAAAGAGAGGCGGCAGAGAAGTGGTGCCTGTTAACGGCTGTGTAGTTCTTCAGAGCAACAAGTGCTGCTGTGCTCTGGTACAGTATCCTCATCTGTCAGAGCTGCAGTTCTCACTGCCTGCCCAAAATAGCCCAGAGCATAAAAAAAGAGGGTGGGGTTAACTCACAGGGGAGGAGACATGCTCCTGGTACCTACGGCAGGATCAGCCTCTGAGCAAATCATTCTGTTCTGCCCCGTTTTTTCAGCGTGTCTGTGTTCCTCCCTTGTTCTACAGCTGGGAGAACAAGTGACAGGGGAAGCGGGAAGGTCTGCAGCAAGCTGGCTTCAGTGCTTTATGCAACAGTGATGTTTTCCCCTTCTTTTCTGAAGGATGTTTGTCCTGCTTCTAGCTCTTCAAATCGTGATATTGTTACTGCTGTTGTTACTGGTAAGGAAAAAAGCCTAATTTCTTTGCCTTGTGCATTGGCTGTTGCATCAATGCAAAGAATGTGCAGGAAAGTGGAGCTCTGCCATGGTGAATACCCCTCTGTGTGGTATAAAGCAGTAGAGAAGCTGAAAGTGAGCACTTTTAGACAAGGAAAGCACCAGTGGTGCCACTGTTTGTAGCAGAGTTCAGGAGCAGATTAACAGAAATGGGATTATGCAGGAGAACAATGAGCTTCAGGGGACTCGGAAAAGAAAATATTTGGGCTCTATAACTGCTTCTCAGTGGGGGACAGATAAGTGCCGATATCCTGGGGTGGAGTAAGGAAGAAATCTTCCAAGGGCCTCAGCCTGCTATTGACATACTGTTGTCATTTATACTCCCTTCCTTCACCCTGCATTCTTTGCATGACTCAGGGGTCACCACACTGCAGCTCTAAGCAAGGGGTGGCACACAGCAGAAAGGCCTGACACAGCTAAATTGTGGAGGAAGTGAGTGTTGGCACAGGAGAGGACAGTGGACAAAGGCAAAGAGGTTGGTTGGGTGGGATCTCTTTCTTATTGCCAGTCCTGGAGGGACTTTGTGCCCTCCTGCCCTTGGGAAATCCCTTCCTGCACATCTGCCCTCCTTGCTCACTGCTCCTGCCCTGGGCCACTGTAGTACCAGTTTACAGGCTCTTGGCAGCTCCATACTGCCAGACATGAGCAGTTTTTTTATGTCCTCCTTCTGCCAAAGACAGGCCTTTTGGGTATGGTTTTGACATGATCAAACACTTGCCCTTCCTGAAAGTTCTCCTAGCTGTGTGTTTTCATGATGATCTTTAATTCCCTCCTGTGGCCTCCAGGCATTTGACACAGGTCCAGAGCAGTGGCAGCCAACATCTCCATAGTTCTTTGGGTAAGCTCTATGGGAATTTGCCACAACAACTGCTTCATATGCACTTCATAAAGCACTGAAATAGTTAACAAGTAAATCTCATTATGCTGTTGCAACTGTAATTACAACTTAATCAACATTCTAATTAGTGTAAAAGTGTGCTTATGGTTTTTAGATCTAATTAGTGCTCATTCAAATAACTGGAAGGTTAACTGTAAGAGAATTAAGTGCTATTACTCCTTTGATTTGAAACTTTTACATGTAATCTTTGGACTAGGCATATTAATTACCAAACATTTATAGTATAATTATTTTGGGGCCTACAGGCAAATTTCCAAGGACATGGGCTAAGTGTGCTTACATGTGACCAAAGGAATCATCGCATCGTAATTATATATTACAGTTATAAAAGTCTGCCAAAAACATACAGTCACCATATCTCTAAAATGCATTCTTAAATATTAACAACTATATGATTATAAGCTTTGGCTTTTGCTGAAAATTTGTCTTGCTTTAGCACCTCATGTGATGACATAATTTTCCTTTAATGAGGGCGTCTGGAAACAATGGGAAGTGGATCATCTTGACTGAGGTTGCCTGTAGTTGAAAATATTGCTTTCATGCAGGCAAGCACTTTGAACAATTTATATCACAGGAACATGCGTATCAGCTATGGAAGAGAAAATACTGTCAGCAATGAGAAGAGGAAGGAGGTTATACCACTAACACTCAGTCAAAATATTTAAATAAAATCAGCATTCAAAATATCAGTACTTACAAGACCTAATGCATGTGGCCTACTTAGATGTCTAATTCAGAATGAAAAAATATGCCCTACAATTTTTCCAGTGTAATAAAGGCAGCCCAGGGTAACAAGCCCAGATGATGATACTATAATGGTCAGATAAATCCCACTGTAAATATTAAGTAAAGGAAATCTGTGGCTTTAGTGCCTGATTTCTATGTGTGTGTCACAGAAATCATGGAATCACAGAAACATCCAGGTTGGAAAAGACCCTCAGGATCACCAAGTCCAACCTATAACCCTACTCTACAAGATTCACCTTAAACCATATCTCTAAGCACCACATCCAAATGACCCTTAAACACATCTGGGGTTGGTGATTCAACCACCACCCTGGGCAGCTCATTCCAGTGCCTGACCACTTTCTGCATGAAAGACTTTTTCCTAATATCTAATCTAAACCTACCCAGTCTCAGCTTGAGGCTGAGTGTCATCTCTCACTTCAGAAGTTGTGCATGCCTTGTGCTTCTCCAAGTTAAACTCTGGACATAGCAATTTCAGTAGAGACTCAACATGTCAAAACATTTAAATTCTTACTTCTCAATGACTGTCTGGGTGTAGTGGTGTATTAGAATTAGTTTGCAAGACAAAGATTATTATGCTGAGGCTTAGCAAAGCAGAAGGGAAACTGTAATATAGAGAAAAGGAGCTAAGTTGCCCTGAAGCTGCTTCCATCTTGACCCAGATATAATAGACTGCAGGAATGGGCCAGGCCTCATTTGGTTCAAGATGAGGCAGCAGTGCCCCTGAAAGGTCCCTTCCTCATCCCTTTTCACCCATGGCACGACCTTGCACTTATCTCCTGCGACAGAACTTGATATGGGGAGCTGAGAGGCTAAAGAAGCAGTAGAGTGAATACATATTCCAGTTGTGTTTGTAGGTATCTACTGAGAAAAAAAACTCAGCTCACCTCAAAAAAAACTGATTTTCAAAAGTCCTTCTACAGAACGAATAGAACAGATTAAGCAAGACAAAGTCCTTGTTCATAGAAATACTGTGGGGTTTAAAACAAATTCTGAGAGTTTGATTTAAGATAAATATTGTAGGAGGCAATGAGTAGGAGGAAATACATATATCTGTGTACTACTCAGGAATCTATTCATGCATTTACTGCTTTGCTGTCATATAAAATTGACTTATCACTTACATCTGTGTGGAACCTTTTTGACTATAATGGTTATTATTATCTACATGGCTCTGTTTTGTACTATGAAATCAAGTCTTTCTTCAGCCAAATTAAGAGTAAGATACTAATAAATTATTAGTGCACTCTCATTTTACTGCAAAGAATGAGTCGCTTAGTATGGCCTATCATTTTCTCACAAGTCAGAAGCAGCAGAGGCTTTGAGTTACGTACAAGAACATTAGACACCAAATTATGAAGTCCCCATAAGCCAAGTCATTATAGTTTGAGGTTTATGAGATACATATAAATGAATATGAGCACATCATCCCATTAATAAAAGAAGAGGGCAGGTTCAGAAAAGGAGCTGCAACATCTCCACACAAGACGTCTATTGTAGGTGAACTCTGATGCACTATCATCTTTCACAAGCCTGATCCAAGCTTCACTTCCAGCAAAGATTTGTCCTGAGGGGGTGAATCAGAGGCCAAGCATCCAGAATGTAATTCTATCACGAAGTTCTCCAGCAGACTGCTAAGTTACTAAGAAAGATCAGAGTACAGAGTGCATCCATCCCCTGTGCTCACTTGGCAGTTCCACCCAGCTCATTCTGTGAGAGCAAGCACTGCAAGTTTTACACAGCAGAGGTAACACCTTTCATGTTGTGAATAAACTTCTGTTATCGGTGAAAAGAAGAAACAAAATCTTCATGCAGCTGCAGTAAATACTATTTGAGGCTATGATTCTACTCAAGAATTATTTAGCTGGTTAGTTGCCTAATAAACCGCAACTAAGCAGCAAGCGGGTATTAAACAAGCATGTTGAATGGGTTAGGAAAATTTATCTTCTGGGGTCAGTACTGAACTGTAATTTGTAACTGGATTTCTTGCATGCAAATAGCTTTAATGTGCTACTTACTTAATAAGTTAACAAATGAAAATAATCAATCCAATAATTTTCATTTCCTTTTGAATTAAAACTATCAATGTATCCCATCTTCAGAAAAACCAAAAGGGATTTGTTTCAGATATTTGGGATCAAAGTGCATGTTCCTCTCCTTAGATGTAAAAGACAAGCAAGAATGTACAAAGCTCTTCTCATCAGTCACATACAAAGGTTGGACGGGCAGATATGTACAGTCCCTCAAAACGTGTTGGCTTGATGGAACAAGAAGGAACTGCAACCTTGTTCCTTCTTAGAAACTGTCCTACATTCAAGGGCAAAAGATAACAAGTGATAACAACAGGTGTAGAACCTGAATGTTCCAAGAAAGAGGAAGGGACGGCAAAACCTAGGCCAGAAAACTTTGCATTTCATTAGCTGGTAAATTTTAGACAGTCCAGATTATAACCATCCCCTAGATATTATGAATCTGTCATAGCCACAAGCTACAGCAGCTGTCCTCTATTGTGAAAATGTATGATTTTAGCTCTAAAAGGCTCTGGATGAAAGTCAGCTCTTTAAAAGAATAGTAGATATCATAGAATCACAGAATGGAAGTGACCTCTAAAGGTCATCTAGTCCAACCCCCTCTGTAGTAAGCAGGGACATTTTCAACTAGATCAGCTTGCCCAGAGCCCTATTGACCCTTACCTTGAATATTCCCAGTGATGGGGCCCCAACCACCTCCCTGGACAAGCTGTTCCAGTGCTCCATCACCCTCATAGTAAAGAACTTGTTCCCTCGATCACTCAGAGCAGCTCAGACAGGAATTTTGTAAATTAAGTTCTAGTCCGAAAGCATGAAATTATTTCTATATATAATTGTGCTTTCACAGGGCTACAGTATCAAACTTTGCCATAACATTGATAAGCATTGACAACTTCAGTCCAGTGGGAAAATATAATTCCAGATAATGAGACAGTCACAGCAAACAATTCATAAAGAAGTTGCATTTAGAAGGCATGAAAAAGGAGGCTGAGGAAAGACCTTCTCACTCCCTCTAACACCCTGAAAGGAAGTTGGAGCAAGGAGGTATTCAAAAGATCCAGGGAAGTGGTGCTAAGGGACATGGTTTAGTAGCAGACTTGGCAGAGTTCAATAATGATTTGACTAAATGATCTTAAATGTCTTTTCCAACCATAACTACTCTGATTCTATGACTTGTTGCTGTCACAGAACCAAATTTACATGGTTTTACTTAGAACTCTGAAAC
This sequence comes from Ramphastos sulfuratus, assembly GCA_013399055.1. Classification (NCBI taxonomy): domain Eukaryota; kingdom Metazoa; phylum Chordata; class Aves; order Piciformes; family Ramphastidae; genus Ramphastos; species Ramphastos sulfuratus. The sequence continues at coordinate 81,448 of WBNM01038910.1, read as the reverse complement.
AGGCTAATGCATATCTCTGTCTTAACTTATGAGTGTTCCTAACACAAGTCTCTGTTTAGATTATTTCTGTTTATTTCACAGAATCACAGAAACATTCAGGTTGGAAAAGACTCTCAGGATCACCAAGTCCAACTGATAACTCTACAAGATGCACCTTAAACCATATCCCCAAGCACCACATCCAAAAGACTTTTAAGCACATCCAGGGTTGGTGATTTAACCACCTCCCTGGGCAGCCCATTCTAATGCCTGACCATTCTTGCTGTGAAAAAAAAAATTCCTAATACCCAATCTAAACCTACCCAGTTGAAGCTTGAGGCCATTCCCTCTGAGAAGAGACAAGCACTAACCCCTCCACGATGTCCTTTCAGGTAGCTGTAAACAGCAGTGAGGTCTCCCCTCAGCCTCCTCTTTTTCAAACTAACCATTCCCAGCTCCTTCAGTTGCTCTTCATAAGATTTATTCTCTAGGCCTTTCACCAGCTTTGTTGCCCTCCTCTGTTCTCGCTCCAGCACCTCAACATTCCTCTTGTACCGAGGTGCCCAAAACTAAACACAATACTCAAGGCATGGCCTCACCACGCCAAGTACAAGGGAACAATCACCTTCCTCCTACTGCTTTCTTGATATGCTTTTTGCAATAAATTAAGTTTAAATTGATTAGGACTTGAAGCATGCAAATGAGGAATAAATCACTCCAAGCAAAAGACCACCAGACAACACACAACTCCAATCCTGATTTATGAAATATTTTTTACGGAAAGTGTTCAAAATAACATGTATCTCTCACACAGATCTCAAGATAGGTTTTAATTCCTCCTCACGGTAAATAAGGCCCAAAAGATGCTCAACTGCTGCTGATATTGTTGGTTACCTTTGTGTTTCACTCTGTTGTTTAGCAAACAATTTGTCTGAAAGCAGAAATTACTTTCTGTATTCTGATGCACATTATTTCTAAAAGATGAAGCCTTAAACAACTCAGTTTGAAATTACTCATGACTCAGAGTAGTTCCCATGAGTGCAAATGCTGGCATCACTAACATCTAGCTGTGCCAGATGAAGCCATAAAGCACCTGCACAGTGGATTACAGGATCCTCTGTGGCACATGTGCTACTTGGCTTAAGAAAAGGGCCTCTGGCTTTCAGCTCCTTTCTAAACCTGTGCTTGCCCCATGTGAAACAGCAGAGATCAACATCTTTACATCTCTCTTTATGGCAGCAAAGAGAGATGCATACATTATGATCCACCTCATCAGTGCCTGGAATATGCAGCTGGCTGACCTCAAGCTTTACAGTGAACTGTAGAACTCCTCCATTCTCCTTAGAAAATTGCCCTCATTCATTTTTCATTTCACCATTTTGGTACTTCTCTAATAAGGTTTCCACAAAGTTTGCCAGTGAACAAGTTCGTTTTCCTTAGTACATACTTCAAGCTGTTATTAAATGAACAGTGAGGTTTTCTTTTTCCGTATTTCTTTACCATAAATGTTGGATGTTCAGTGTCTTGAGGCATCTGACACTGGCTTGGTGATGTTGTAGTTTTTCTTTGCTTGAGGACCACTGAAGAGGTAACGCAGACAACCAGGATGAATTGGATCAATGCGGTTAGTTAGTTAAGCACAGATTTGAACTTCTGTTCTGCAACTACACTTTCACATTAGTAGATTTTTGCTGGTGACTACCATGAGCAGGCCATTAGGACTTCAGAGATCACATCCTTAAGTGAAAGAAGGTGGTGGCAACTCTCAAAGAACAGCTTAGCTTAAGACTGGAAGTCAGTCTTAGTGTGAAATTCAGCTCTGAGCACAGTCTGAACAGTGATGGGGTCTTGTATAAGTCTGTCAGGACTGAGAATACTGGGTGGTCTAACTATAAAAATGTAATTTTTTTTTTTACTTTTATGTGGAATATCTTTTTCAAAAGTAATCTTTTCCTGAAATCCCCACATTTCTACAGAGCATGCAGCACATGGCACTTTTATGAGGATGGTGTGGGTCCTTACCCACCAGCTGCAATACCTCATAGATCACCAAAATGTTAGTCTAAAGTCATCTTTGAAGCCTCACTGCTCTGACCTTGGTGACAATTGCTGATACAACTCCAGAAAATGCACTAGGTTTTCCTGGGAGACCTACATCAGCTAAAAAGGGTTAATGATACATGAAACCCTTTATTCATTATTAGCATTTTCTACCCATTCCTAGTAAAGCAGCAAATGCAATTTGATGCCAGAGTAATGCATAAATATATATATTGAGGTAAGTCATGACATTGAGAGAAAGCCTGAGTCCTCCTGAAGAGGATAGCACCAATAAGAGACTCTCAGGTTATCTCTTGGTTATATGTTAACACAGAAAACTGACTTTCAGAGTGGAAAGGTGAAGAGTTCTGAAGGGTGAAGTTAGGTGTGCTATAAGGATTTACTCCTCTCAGCTTTGTTATTTCACTAAGGTGGAAGCCACTGTGTAGGAGTTTTTACCACCTCTGCTCATGCTGGGTCTGCTGACCAGAAAAAGACAACTTTAGTCTACAGAACTACCTAACCAATATAGAATCATAGAATGGTTTGGGTTGGAAGGGACCTTGAAGACCATTTAGTTATGATTGCTGCCGTAGGCAGGGACATCTCCTGCAAGACCAACTTGCTCAAGGCCCCATCCTACCTAGCTTTCAATATGTCCAAGGTTGGAGTCTTCACAGCTTCTCTGAGCAACCTGTTCCAGTTGCCTCCACTACCCTTACAGTGAAGAATTTCTTCATAATGTCTAATGTAAATCTAGCTCCTGTTTGCCATGAGAGCTGTCTCGAAAAATAAATTAAAAGGTAATTGGATGTTCTTATGAAAGGGGAAATGATTAAGCAGTCATAAGTGACCTTTTTAGACACTTAAGTACATTGAATCAAAATTGGAGGCAAATTAGCCAGGTCATCTGTTGGTCTTGTGGATTATTATTAAACTTTAGCATGCATTATTATAAAACAGAAAAAAAGGCCAAATTATAACTAAACTGAGGAAATCCAGCCATACAAATACCACAATGAAATGCTTCATAAAAATCAGAAAAGGAGGACTCAGAGCAATTCAAATTAATACTTGAGGGAATAGTTTAGTGTTGATAAGGCTGATACTGCCACCTGGTTTTAGACTTCCTAATGCTTTCCGCAATTGCACCCTGTTTTCAATTCAATCAATGCAACTTCTGTCAGAATTTAAAATGGGAGCCTTTCAACACAGGTGTCTGACTTCCTCACTCATCCAGAGTGCTTTGGGCACCCAAAGGTTTATCTTTCAATGCAATCAGCCATTGAAGTCACTGTTCCCTAGAAGTCTACAGTTTCAAACAGGACAGTCGGTGCTTGAAAGGGAACAGAAATACAAGGAAATGACCTGATTTCCCCAGAATCAACAGCCAGGCTAAGAATAGACTCCTGAACTCCTCAACACCAACTTAGTCAAACTATTGTCAAATGAAAACACATTTGTTTTTCCAAGAGTTCAGAATTCCACTGCTGTGGAGTACATTCCTTATATGGGTGGTTCTGTGAGTATATACACAAGTACAACATCCTTGTACACACAAACACAGGTATTCTGCAGGCAGGCTTCCAAAGACACTCCACTGGCCCACCTGCCGTGCTCTGCTTGAAAAACCTGCTTGGAAAATCTGTCCTTCACTTTGTGGGGTATTGGTTTTTTGGGTTTTTTTTTTAAGTAGAACTCAGTTACTCCCCCATGAGTCACACAGTCCAGTGTGTGTCTTTACTTGACAAGTTAATTGTTAAGTGGAATTAAGCAGCACAATGTTGTTTGCTTGCATATTTGCAGGGACTTGGAGAACACTGTCTCCTCCCTCACTGGCAGTAGAGGAGGGAATGCCAGGGCAGCTGTGTTGCTCTCTGGGCTTTTATACCTGAGCTATTTTTAGCTGTTATCAGTGCAGGGCCAATCAGCACCCAACACCCGCAAGAAACTCTGCTCCCGTCCAAACTTCATTCTCTGCTGTCTCAGCGGGAGGAGCCAAATGACTGAGGATTTGCTGCTCCAAACTTCTGCTGTGCATTATATAGGCTCTTAACACAGGGTAAAGTGCTAGGACATCCAAGTACATGAAGAGTTAGGACCATAATGAATTTAGTGATTCAACAGATAAGCATCCTGCCTATATTTAGTGAAAACAAGTACATTTAAAGTGCCTCATAAAGTCCAGTAAAGTGTGCAATCCTGCAGTATGATTTATATATATAAATCAACAATCTGTGCTGTTTTTACAAAGGTGTTCATTTTTAAGACACTTTGTAACTTAAAACTATTTGTTGCTGATTATTTACAAATCCATGTGTTCCCCAAAGGGAAGACTGGTGTCTCTTCAAAACAGGTCACATATCTAACAAATTTTTGATACCTGATCTCTGTCCAATGTATTTATTTAGCATCTTTGCACAGAAATATGACACTGTAATGATTTAGAATCAGAGAACGGTTTGGGTTGGATGGGACCTTAAAGACTGTCAAGTTCCAAGCCCCTGCCATGCGCAGGGACACCTACTATCCCAGGTTTCTCAAGGCTCCATCCTACCTGGTTTTGAACACTTCCAGGGTTGGTATCTCCACAGCTTCTTTGGGCAAACTGTTCCAGTGCCTCACCACCCTCACGGGGAAGAGTTTCTTCCTAACGTCTAACCTAAATCTGTCTTTTTCCAGTCTGAAGCCATTACTCCTTGTCCTATCACTACACACCTTTGTAAAAAGTCCTTCTCCAGCTATCCTGTAGGTCCCCTTCAAATATGGGAAGGCTGGTATAAGGTCTTCCTGGAGCCTTCTCTTCTCCAAGCTGAGCAACTCCAACTCTCTGTCTGTCTTCAAGGCAGAGGTGTTACAGCCCTCTGATCATTTTTGCGGCCATCCTCTGGTCTCACTCTGACAGTTCCATGTCCTTCTTATGTTGGGTGCTCTAGAGTTTGACCCAATATTCCAGACGGGCTCTTACAAGAGCAGAGTAGAGGGGAAGAATCTCCTTCCTCAATGTGCTGGCCATGCTTTAATATGAGCCAGCAATGTGGGCTTGAAGCCTAAAAAAGCCAACTGAATCTCAGGCTGCACTGAAAGAAGAGTGGTCAACAGGCTGAAGGAGGGGATTAGATCAGACATTAGGAAGAAACTCTTCCCCATGAGGATGAGGCAGCACTGGAACAAGTTGCCCATAAAAGCTGTGAAGGCTCCAACCCTGGAAGTGTTAAAATTCAGTGTGGATGGGGCTTTGAGCACCCTGGTCTAGTAGGAGGTGTGCTTGCCCATGGCAGAAGCTTAGAACTAGATGGGTTTTAAAGTCCCTTCAAACCTAAACCATTCTGTAATTTTACCATTGTTAGAAAAACACTATTGCTGAAAGCAGTATTGTTGCTGAAAATAGGTTTTAGCATAAGTGAAAAAATGAGGAAGGCACTCACGAAGTGCGAAAAAGAAAGCTTTTGCTGACTGACTCTAACATGTTTATAGCAGGACATTTCACCTCAAATAAAACAATGCATTTACTTTATCATAGGTATCTGAAACCAGTAGGCTAGTACAATATTTTTTCTTACTGCTTGCTTAGTCTAGCTATAAAGGTAGGAGCAACCTGAGACAGGACACATCTGTGAAGAAAAAAAACGCACCTTTGTGGAAGGAAGATATGTGCAGAAGGGGATTACTGTGGGAATTACTATAACGACTGGCAGAAATGGAAACAAAAAGGATTGGCTGGTTTAGTCCAGAAATATCTGAGGATATCTAAGACTAAACTGATTTTTAAAAGCACTAAATGAAAGAAAGAATGTTAATGGATGATGCTGGCATAGGAACAGGGATCTACTAGCTGCACATGAATAAATGTCATTTGGGAATTAGAGTAAGGTGTATAACCATCAGAATGGTGATGTTCAGAAACAGACTTCCAAAATCAATAATAATGGCCACTCAGTTTTTAGATCAACCTTCATCATTGTATGAATTATGTATTATATGAGGAGGCTGTGACAGAAAAAGACACTATTCCATGTTCAAAATGGTCAACTCCAGTCCCATGACATTTTTTAAAGATTATGAGAAGCCTAAAAAACAACCCATCTTGAGCATACCAAGATTCTTCCCTTTCTGTCCCTCATTTTTATAAACATAAAAGCAGGAAAATACTGGTTTTCTCTTGGAAGATGTGTTCTTAAGTTTTACTTCATTAACATTTGTAGACTGCTTTAAAGTGACTGCATGGAGGCCACAACAGAAAATCAATTAACCTGTGAATTAAACTCGGCTTTGAACACAACTTTGCTGTACTGAAATCAGACTTGTGCGCTAACCAATTTGCTTATCATACATTCCTCATTATATCATTATAACTTCATGAACGTCACTGATGTCTTATAACATTATCAGAGATGTACCAACAGTAAAAAGTCAGCAATAATTGTATCATTAATTGACTGGAAAAGGATCATCCAGAGGTCTAATTGTAAAAATCACACCTACAGATAACAAATCAATGACTCATTTTAGAGTGACATGCCCTCTCCTGTTTTGCTTTTATTTTTTTTCCTCCTAGAAGGTAGTTTCATACAGGGTTGTAACATTTGCCATTGGGCAGTTGTAAGCACTTTTTAAATTGCCACCAACCCAGAGAAACATTCAGGTGTTCCTTTTCAGCCACAATCACTGTGTACAAGAGAACACTTCCTCTAGGAATATAAAACATAGTCCTAATGGGTCGGTGAATACAGTTGCAGACCAGTGGAAAATATCTCTCCAATACAGGATCTTATGGCCCAAAGGAGATTTTTCTCTACACCATTAAATACTTAAGCTGTGTTTGAACTGGTACTTATGAATTCGAGCTGAGTACATTTAGTTGGCTTTTCTCTTTTACTATGGTGTCTAAAATAAAAAGTAACTTCAAAGCAAATATAGTTTAAAGAAAAACATATGAGAGTCGCTCTTAAGAAAAGGATAAAGACTGACTGAAGCTAAAGAAAGTACTGGTTCTCAGACTTGGAAAGATGCTAAGATGTTTATTCATTGCTGCACTTCAGTTGTAGCTGAATGTGGACACAAAGAAAAAGATAAATTAAACAGTCTGAAAAACAATACAAACAAAAAAACAACAACAACAAAAAACGCCATCCCCAAAACAAAACAAACTACACCACATCACCAAAAAACAGTCCAAACAGAAAAACAAGCTTGGAGTTTGTTTACAGATACCCATTATCAGAATTATCTTCTAGTCTAAACTAGTAACCCAGGTTTTGCATTTAAGCTGTCCCTGGTGGCATTCAGTTTAAGTAACTTTAGGTGACTACATCATTGTATGTAGTGAAAGTTTATGGCTTGATTCAATTGGATAAACCTAGATATCCAAACAGCATTTGAAAGGCTCAAAGATAGCTGAGGAAATGGGAGACCCATGGCCTACTGCAGGGGCAGCTGGAGGCCAGAAGAGAAACCTTAAGGTATCTAAAAAAAGCACTGGATGCCTATGATTGGAAAACTGAATTAGGACTCTTCTTGATACAATGAGTGGAGTCTATAGAACAACTAACCTCACCCTACAGCTGATGTCTGCACTTGGCCACAGAAATTAACATCCTACTGCACAATTTCAGGTATCTTTTTGCTGCAAAAGGAGCCTAGGCATCCTGCAGAGATGTAGTTAATAGCTTACAGACACACCTTAATATGGGTGAGCCAAATCCAACCCTCGATACCTAAAGAAAACAAAGAGCGGAGCAGAAAAGCAACTTTTCCTCATGTGGATTCCAAACTGATTTACATATATCATTATCAGTTACTCTGCAGAAATTATCTATTAGTTTTTGTTTGTAAAACATCAAGTCTCAGAAGAGCTGCTCTTCAGGTACTTTTGCAATAAATAAAAATAATATGAATTACTCTATATTGGATGGAAATCATTTAACAGCTGACAGTACTGCTACACATACATTTTGAGGGACAGCAAATAAATAATCAGTCCACAAATCCCAACATTTTCCTCTCTTAAAAATGTAGGAGCTGAGATGCTGCAAAATAAAAGAAAAATGGAAGCTGAGATAACAATCTTATTTTCAGAATATCAAAGAGGAAGTCACAAAAAGGAAAATATATGGAAAATAAACAATAAATTCTATTTTAATTTTCTCTCAGTATGACCTACATATTTATATTGTGTTTGCTATTGCTGCAGTCATTGTGCAGTAACAATTTCCTACACAATATGTGTATTTTGAAGCTGTTGCTACGCTACTGTGCTATACTCAGCCACAGTCGCAGCTAGAGCCAAGAGCTGAAGGTGGCACAGGAGTGTCAGCTGAGAATTGATTCACAGACCTTTACAGAGACAGAAAAGGTGCACAAGCAAGGCACAGACTCAGCAGAGGTCAGAAGCAAGACATTTTACTCTTTGTATCCAAACACTAAGCAAAATGATCTGCCCTGCTGCTAAAGCACACATTCTGTTCATGACTGGTAATTGGGGAACTCGATGTTATCTGTAACAGAACTGCCATTTGCTAATCTTTTCAAACACAAAGTAATTCAGATAAGCATAAATCACACTATGAAGAGACCCACAAGGCAGTTCTCCTCCACAGAACTAAGGGTTACGAAGCTACTAGGTTTGTACGTTCAACCTTAAGAGATTTCCAGTCTCCCGTGCATGGTAGGGTGGGCATAGGAGGGAGCCATAAAGCCATGTTGTGTCTGCACAGTTTGGTGGAGAGCTATCACTGGTGTATCTCTATTTTCTGAGTTAGAGCAAAAGCAGTGGTGAGAACATCCTCCACATCATACATCAGAGCACCTCTCTGACTTAAAATTCATACTGCTTCCAGTGATGGGTGAGGTTTGATGACATCAGTTGGAGAAACCTAATGCTCTTAAAGTCAACCATTTGCAGGCACAAACCATGCAGTAGCACTGCATTACAGTTGCTTGTAAACAGGCAAGAAACAAATGGCTGAGACCATTATAAGAGTATTTATTGGGACAGAAGGTCTAGAGGATGAACTTTGTCATCCTAAACAAAATGGATCTTTTCCTTGCTCAAGTTGCCCATTTAACAATATTTTAAAAGGTGGATTATGAAACATTTAACTTTTTTCTAAGCTTATTCATAAGGTCAAAATAATATTTGTATATTTTCATTAGATTTATTATTAAAAAAAAAAAAAAGCTAAAATGTCATAAAAAGCCAAGTTACTATGAGAGTTACACCTGCCAGCTGGCTTCACACAGAACTCATTTTACTACCTGTAGATTCAGTGGAGAAGATATGCTTTAACACCAACATTAGGTGCTATATTGGAGTCAGTTAAGAGACTATGCATCTTGCATTGCTAAAAGGTATTTGGACACCTAGTTATGCTTGCAAATCAGTTATAGAATTGCTTCTTTTGGAAAAAACCTTTAAGATCAAGTCCAATCATTATCTAACTCTACCAAGTCTGGTGCTAAACCATGTCCCCTAGCACCCCATCTCTGCATTTTCTAAACACCTTCAGAGACAGGGATTCAACCACCTCCCTGGGGAGCCTCTTCCAGTGGTTGAAAACCCTTTCAGCAAAGAAGGTTCTTCTAATCTCCAATCTAAACCTCCCCTGATGCAACTTGAGGCAATTTCTTCTCATCCTATCACTTGTACTTAGGAGAGAAGACCAACCCCCATCTTGCTGCAAGCTCCTTTCAGGGAATTGTAAAGAGCTATAAAGTCTACCACTCCATAATTGCAAGTGAAGCTATTTTACTCTGTAGAGTATGAGCATAGTAAGAAATCAGTGGCAGAAAACTTGAAAGCCTGATACTATCATTCATGTTGATCCCTTTATCTGACCCTGCAGAACTTCCTGCAGAAAGCTACAAAAGTTCATCCAGAACAGGTACACTTTTACTTTTCATCTGCTCAATTCTGCTTAGCAAAGCAGAAGCATAACCACTAATTTAAGAATGAGCATCCATGGGGTTATGTTATGATTTGGGTCTGTTCTTTTCAATTAACACAGGCTAAAAGTTAGCTGTGTGCTGAAACTTCATTCTAAACTGTTCATACACATTTTCAAACATAACTTTCTCAACAGATACTGAAGTGCCTGTAAAGCAACAGAAAAGCCAACTCGATGGGAAGGAGCATGACTTCTGCAGTGAGAGAAGCAATTAGTAACACTGTCCTTGTTAAGAATGTGGTCTGTCTTTCATACAAATTCATCTCATCTGCATGAGTCAGTAGAGACAGGAGACAGGATTGTGCCATGAAGTTAGAGCCCTCAGTCCTTCTTGACTTGGAAAGAAAAGAATAAGAAGCATCTTGCAAGACAAAAAAAAAAAAGTAATGTTATTTCTTTCCCAGTTACTCTCTTAAGGAAATTTTACTCAAGGATGCAATAATACCAAAGGAAAGAGGTAAAACTTTAAGTGCTGATGTACAGAGAAGTTAAAAGCAGTATCTTTCTTAAATATAAAGGACTGGTATCTGGTCAAAGGGCAGGAGACAATGGGCACAAATTCTACTTTACTGATTTTTTCACTGAATTCTACTTCAATGAATTTTTATCTTGAGGGTAGGACACTGGAATGGTTGTACAGAGAAGTTGTGGACTGTTCAGATTTGGAAATACTCAAAATTTGACTAGGCATGGCCCTGAGCAACATGCTTTAGGGGATCCTTCTTTGAGTAAGGGTTTGGAGTGGACAATCTCCAGAGTGGCCTTCCAGCATCCATAACTCTGTTACCTCAGTGCAGTGATCCAACACGCATGTTCAGGATGCTAACCCACTGGATTAAATTAGGGTATTGTTTGTATAATCTGTAGCCAGTCTCAAATCATCAGTAAACCAGAAGGGCAATAACTTTCTTCTGCAAAGAAAATAGAGGGGCTATACTTCAAGTAAAATTTCAAATTTCAGGAAAACAAAAAGTTAAAATTTTCAAGGAAATTCAACCTTCAGAACATACACACTGCTAAACAGGGAAATACAGCATGAGTGGAGAGGTTGGATGTCTGAGCAACAGCTACAATTAGGTCAAGTTCTCCTATGCACTCACTAACATGGCCTGCATGTCATAGTTCTGTTCAAATGTCAAAGGCTTTTGTTTGAAGAAATTGCAACATTACTGAAAGAGCTCTGACAAGCTTGGACGTGCTGGATTCACACAAACGTCTCCACGTTGCTACATTCTGCTATTAAAGGTACAGGGAATTCCTTGGTGAAAGCCCAAATTTTTTACTTTATGGCACATCCTGAAATGCTCTGTACTGATGACACAGTTATCAAGCACTGATAACCAGTGAAAGACGAGTTAAAGGGATTTAAACATTTTCTTGGTGTCTAATAGCACAGAACAGACTACGGAAAAGATTATCCAGCAACTGTGGTCCTAGTGGAACAGCACTTAAAATATTCTGATGAAGTTAAATTGCTGTTCTAGGCAGTGCACTGCAACTAAGCCAGCTAGACTAAGTTAAGCACTAGTTCATCTTCCCACTTTCTCTGGGTCTCTGCCAGCAGCGACCTCTGTCTGACACTTCTGTTTCCAGCAACTCACATAGATTTGTTAGTGCTACAAAGGAAGTTACAAGTAAATAGTGGCAGAATTGTCATTGCCACTGTTGTCCCACAGCAAAAAGTCCTGCTGGCACTGTTAATGTCCACTGAAAAGAACAAATCCAGGAGATTAGGCTAATTTCAGAGCAACACTGGCCTCAAGTGGACTAGAGACCATAGGAGAGAGGAACTATCTACAAGTAACAGTGACACAAGTAAGAGATTCATTTCCTATGTGCAAGAAGTGATATCCCTCAGGTATTTCACAATTCCTGTTATGCATTACTCTGTGACCTTTCATTTTATAGATGGAATTTTGCTATCTAGATAATTAAAGGTAGTGAAGCTGAATCTGCCCTCCATGGAGTTAGTGTTTTATTACCTTGATAGCAGAAAGAAAGAGAAGCAAAAATCCAAAAATGAAATGTCATCAATTTCTCAAGGAATAAAACACTGTCACAGAAGTTCCCCCACACAGAAGTATCCAGAGCCCTGCCCATTAGACCTCCAGCTCCTGCTAGAGGAGCATTATGGCATGAGCCACCTTAGAGACTCATTTCTCATCTTCCAGCCAGATAGGGATGTCTTAGGGCTCAAGGACATTTCAAAGGTACTAGGCACTTGTGTTTTCACAACTGAATAGAGTCCAAAGTTTGTGCTTTTCTCTAGACTAGCTGATAAGCCCCTTTATGGGATCCTCGGCAACTCTGCATAACAAAAAAGCAAGAAAAGGACTTCCTTAATCCTCCTCTATGACAGTCCTTTTCAAAATACCTCTCATCACACTTTTCAGCAATCCAGATTAACCCCATCATCTCTGCTTGAATGGGAGCATCTGCCCAAATTTTCTTTGTTTTTCTTGGAATAGAGAGAACATGGTTACTTTGAAACACGAGGCAAATGAAAGAATAAAGGAATACAGGTGATTTGAAAACAAAAACAACACATTCACATTGTTAATACCATGAAGTTGCTAACAAACAAAACATACTCGGTTGCTGCAACTTTTACATTATGTATGCAGGACTACAAGCAAGACAGGAAGTAGAAAGAACACCACAGATCTTACTTTGCCCAGATAACTGACATATTTTTAGCAACAACCGTGAGCCAGCCACAGAAACGGGAGATTTGCAGCTTCACAGAGTCATACAATGGACGAGCTATGAGGATAACAAAAAGGCTGAGTGCTCTCACATTTGGCTCTCACAGCCCACTGCAACAGAAACAAGTAGCAAAAGCCTCCTGTGGATTTGTGTGTGCATGGACCCACCACAATTCGCAACTCGGCAGATATTTCCTCTCCTGAAGGAACCACATCTTTTTATAAGAGTACCTGCAGTTATACTGAAATTCAGGAAAAACGGCTGGAGTTCTATGGCTTGTCTTATGCAGAAAAAGACTATGGAACCTGATAGCCATTTCTGGTGTGTTTGGTTGTTTTAAATATAGTAATTTAAATAAGATACCTTTATGAAAACATTACAAAAGCAATCACAAAGGATCATCATATAGAGAAGAAAGACATGAAGGAGGAATAGCATTAACTTTTTATCTATGGGAAGATATGGCATGAAGGAAAAATATTTAAATCATAACTTTTTAATGCATTCAAAAGAATGTCTAGATTCTGCTTGCACTTTATGGAAGCATTCTCCTTAATACTACAAGTAAATGTAGGCTAACTTTTTAACAGTTTGTTTTCCAAGAAATCCAAGATTTATAACGTAAATCAAATGAAGTATTAGGAGAGTCAACTAAGCTCCTAGCTCATACAAGATACTCAACAACTCACACCAGTTAAAGGTTATAGCCTGTTCTTGTTTCAATAAACAGATATAGGCACTGCTGAAAATAATTCTCACTGTGTGGGGTAACAAAATCTCTTATCTTGCATTCAAAGCACCTGAGGAACATATTCTGATAATTATATTTATCTTAAAGAGTGAAAAACTTCACAAGACTTCTGTTAAAATAACACAGTATTACACTCATGGTGTATGGTTCTATTCAAGGCAAATAAGAACTTCACAGTTTATCTCTTATGTAGTTAAAAAGGAGGAATTGTCAGGTCTGTGTTAAGCCTAAAAAATACTGAGAATGGTTCGATACAAGAGATTTTATGAAGGAAAGTATAGTATTTATTTAAAAACATATGTGTTTAGAAATTTCAGTAATACTATATAAGGTCAGAGAAAGTGTGAATGTCCCCCTCAGTATTTTATACCTAACTTGAAATTAATCAAAAATATGTTAGAATTCCCATCACAGAAACACATCAATCTAATATGAAAGTGAAAGAAATAAGAGAAAGACCTCTTTCAAGGGTATTTGTGCAAACTTCATTGCTATTATTTAAGCTATTTCTTTAGTTTTCTTCATAGCATTAATAACTATCGCTTTTGAGCTGTTAGCTGCTGGATAGGTAGTAAAATGCAGGGATAGCTGAACTAGCTTAACTAAACCAGTTCAAGGAGTAGCAGTCTAGCTGCAACAGCAGGGAAACTGCACAGAATAAATGAATTGCAGCAACAACCAGAGTACTTTCACCATGCTCCTACTTGCAGTGAAGAAATCCCAGGCACCTCCACACAACACAAATGTTCTCTTTCTGTGCCTTAAGAGGGAAGCAGATGGATTTGCCCCCTGCAGCACATAGGCAGCAGAGCTGGGGACAAAGCAGTAGGCAGCAGTATTTTACTGATTTTGAGGACACATGCAGTGATTTGAGGATTAAAGCTAATGTAACTCCTAAGAGTAACCAAGCTCTTACCTTTACAAACATGAAAATCTCAGCGTCTTCCTGAAAGTTGTTGCTTTCTCCAGAGTAATTGTTAAAGGGCACCTTGAGGGAAGTCAAAAAGCTGTAAGTGCTCTGGCTCTGACGCAACTGGAAATCTGGAGGAAAATGTATATTTCTCTCTAACATCATGTCCTCTGCTTGCTTGTCTTCCAGACTTGCGCTCATCAGATTCATCTCCTGGCATGCGTGGTTGTCTTCAGCACCATGGTGAGATGAAGAAAATCTATCCTTCACAGCAGGCTCATGGTAAGATGAAGAACCATCCTCCACATCAGCCCCATGATGAGAGGCCACAGAAATACTGCAGCTATCTTCTGAGTTCTCTTGACAAATATCCTTTGTCTCTGGGGTAGCAGTGATGAAAGGAGGAGATGCTGGATCTTCATAGACATGATCATGAATATGATCCTTTTTGTCTTCCTCAGAGTCTGGAATCTCATAGATAGTGGTGTTAACATTTTGATAACCATTGGTAAGGACCTGATCTTCCATGACTGCTGGCTGGTGAGGTTTGCCTGCCTTCTAGTACCTTAAAAGACTACAAATAAAGCGAGACGTTGTCAGACAAACTCTGTTTAGGAGGAAGCAGAGTCTGCGGGATGTTTTCTGAATGTTGTACTACACATGGCAGATTTCCAACAATCATTTACTGAGAGCTTTAAATCAACAACTGCACTACCACTGAAGTAAAAGATAGGGCTCTCTCACTTTTAACCCCTTTGTTGATCCTATTGCTGGTAATTCTATCTTAAGAGTTGTAATCACTTCTTGTTCCTGATACAGCCTGGTCAAGTATGGCCAAAACCAAGCACCTAGCATACTAGAAAGCTATGGTAAAAAAAAAATACATATTCTTTCCTAGGAAGTCAAAAACAGTTTTACTGGAAAACTTAGCTCAAATACATTTTGTGTAAAGAGGCATAAATGTAGACTTCACCTACTTACTTGTATTTTTAATGCACAAAAGCCCAGCTTCAAGAAAAAGTAAGGGCCAATACTCCCTCAACAATACAAGCAACCATCTTCAATGGTTCAGTGCTTACAGCACCATCCATAAAATTATGATCATTTATAAAAACCTGCAAAGGAAAAAAAAAATACATATAGTGTAATATCCACAAAGAAAAGGCATCAAACTTGAACTCTTTCCAGTTTTCTCACTGGTTCATATAAGGCAGAACAACTCACTTCTCATTTAGCAACTTGATCTCTAAACTAGGGCCAAAACTGTAAAAGGTCTGGTAAGCTGCTTTAGAATCCAAGAAAAGAAAGCACTGAATATATTACATTTACTTAGTATATCAATACCTTAAAATCACATTTAGGTTGTATATCTTCGTGCCACATGAAATGGACCCAAGCTGCCAATGTTGGGTTAATACCACTTGACATGAGCCATATGGTTAGGCACTCTGTCTGTATAGTTCCTGTTCTATAAAGAATGAAGACACACACAAAACTCCACAAAATCTAAAGTGGACGAATGCTTTCAGCTTTAGCACAAAATGAACAGCCCTCTTAAAAAAAGCTTCACGTTCCAGAGCATCTGAAACCAACAGAGCTGAAACTTGAATATTCAAGATTCAAATCTGAATTTATCAAAGTTACATGATCCTCAGACCTCACTGACTAAAGATGTTTTATCTATGTGTTTATGGCATCTAGATTATGAGAACTCTTAGAAGCTAATTATACTTACTTAACCTTTTGGGTTTGAGCCAAAAGGAAAAATAAAGGTGTTTTCCTCTTGATCCATTCTTGCAGCTTTCTGAGAGGTAACTGCCATAATCACATTGGATTTCTAAAAGAAACATAAAAGAGAGGATAGAAAGAGTGTAATTCCAGCCATCTCCAAATCAAGTGACCAGGGGAACACATAATGTTTCACATGGTAGAGAAACAAGCAAGACAGTAAACTGTAGTTTACTATCACAGTTCTTATATTGAACAATTTAGACTGCTACTAAAAATATCAAAAGTAAAGCTATACTTCATCTTGTTACACCTGGATACACCCTCTAAGGCTTGTAAATAACCCCAGAAGTGACAAAATCATTGTCATAATCAAATTTAATCACTGGTAACAGTGAGGAAAAACACCATAATTTATATCAAGGCCTAATTTCAGCTACCACTGTTCAGAAATTCCTGCCTACCACAAGCAGTCCATCAGCAAAGAGAATCAGGCACATCTTTCTTCACATTCTCTGTGTCAGGCACACTTCATGTGGAAAGAAGAGTTTTTGAATCATGTGCTGTGCAAGCTGCATGGCAAACTTCTGGCATTCAAGACCAGCTATTAGGCTAATTCTAAGACTGATAATAAAATCATGATCTTGAATTACCAAGCTCAAGAAACTTGGGAAAGCTAGTGAGTCAACTCAAAACTCTTAGAAGTGCATTTCTTCACATTCTGTAGAAATCTAAATGTCTGTGTACATGTGTCTGTTCAGCTTGTCCTGAGCGTGACCTTGATAAGCAACTCCCACTGATCTTCAACCCCTTCCTATAAAGAGTTCTTGCATGTGCTGGGATCATAAAAATTCTCTCATTAGTCACTCTTCTATCAAATAACTTGAGAGAAAAAAAGAGAACACAGACATGATCATGAGCAAAGTCCAGTTGCATGGTATTAAATCAAATGACAGATTAGAGTTTTTTCCTCCATGAAGATATCAGCAGGATGCAGCAGCACCTGCTGGAGGGTACAAACTATCACAGGCAAAATATGGAATAAGACTAACATATGAGTGTTATTTAAAAATAAATAAATATGATTGATACGGATTTCATTAATCAGGTATGTAAGTTACCTACATTCTCCTTGCCTCTGCCTCCTTCCAAAGAAAACCAAAGAAAAGGCCCTTTCAGCACCAAGATACAGACTTCACTCTTGTAACAGAGTGATAAAGCCCAGGAATAAACATGGCTGCACTTAAGAATTTAGCCAGGTGACAATCAGGTGCATTTCAAATCACATCATATTAACTCACCACGAGTTTACAACTCTTACATTTCATCTTCAGGGAAGACAGAAATAATTTCTGTGTTACAATTCAAGTTATGTGATAACAAATTACATCAAAACTGAAGCTAGGCAACACATAGTTCATTATCAAAACTATGCTCTGGGCTCTGGGAGAAAGATTATGATTTACAGACAACTAACAAGGGAGTTGCAATAAAATCATACCACTCTTTGCACTCCTGAGTGTATTAAATAACTGGATGAAATCAGGCTCCAAGAAAATTTCTTGCATTGTTTCCAGCTTCAGCTTTTACCTATAAAGTCAGCAGCACCTCATCTCTCCACAGCTCATAACTGCAATGCTTTATTCACTGTCAATCTTACACTAAACATGAGGAAAAGACCTTTATCCCACACCCAGATCTTTTAGGACATCTCTATGCTTTTCTGTCCTGGTTCTGTGTTCCCTACAAGGAGAAACTCAACTTCTTCTATCCAGTTATTCCTACAGCCATTAATACTTAAGGACCTGCACAACGGGAGCAGACTCTGAATAGCAGCACTCTTTAGAAGTCAGCATCCGTAGCCTCCCACAATTTTTCAGAATGAGAATGATTTAGTAAGACAGAGGGAAAAGACTGTTCAGTATGTCCTGGTTCTGCTCCAGCCTTTCAGCAGTCACATCTGGACACCCAAGACCATCACTGCAACCAGACTGCTATGAGGTGCTACTTTATGAAGGACAAGAAGTTACATAGGTATAATGACAATTTTATCTGTATTGTACACGTGCCAATGGAGTTCATTCATCTTCTGAAACGTGCTTCAGCTCAGTCTCATATTAACTGTTGACATGCAGCAATAGGAGCTTCTGTATTCTATTTAAAATACAGAAAATTAAAGAAAAAAACCAAACATACAGAAGAAACATTTCAGCAGACAATGGTTTGGCAAAAAATTTTGGTCATCACATCATTTCATAGAGGAGTCAGCACCTCCTTGAAGGAGACCTCCAAAGATCCATTTGTTGCTTAGCTAATTCTGACCTGGATTCTGCTGTCTTGACGGGCTGGGTCATGAAGTCAGGACCTCACTGGTGGTTCACCTGCATCCAGATTTTGCTTTGCTGCAGACACTCCAGAGAAGGCATGTTTAAAGACAACCCATCAGTAAATCTGACACTTCTCCACTGGGTACTAGACAATACAAAAATATTTTGCACAGCACGTTCAGTTCATGTTATCGACAGCTTTTAGTCATTAAAAATACCAGTAGCAGTCATTATCAATAGACATTTGGAAACCTGTTTTACCTGCTGCAGGGCCTAAACAATTGTTCCTGATATGGATGTTTCAAAGACCTTTATTTGTGGGTTTCCTGTTCCTTTCATAAAACTTCATTTGGTTTGCCCTCCAACTCCATGGTTGGAAACACCATTATAATACTTGAGAGCCTAAGAAATACTAACTTTTATTTGTCCCACTGCCCCAAGGAAAATATTTCTTGCTTGCCTTTAAAATCTGGCATAATTTCAACAACCTTGTTTATCTCTGAAAGCAAGCACCCTTAGAAAGCCCAGCAACTCAGCTCCAAGGTTGTTTACAGTGGAGGCTCCAGTAACTGAAATAGAGAAGGCAGATACCATGGTCCTCTGTTCCACCCTGTCATACAGCCTTAGGAACACCATTCCATAGACAGCCTGAGCAGCAGCACGGTTAAGAGCCCCAGTTTGTTTATCACTCCATACATAACTCATTCTTCAGATTAAATGGACACTAAAAGCTTAGTGTCTATTACAGTTTAACAGCCCTTAGTCACCCAGGCCTTTTACAGTTTTATGAAACGTCTTCCTATTTTTCTTCATCTTAGCCATACAAAGAGCCATCAAAACAGTCATGGATGAAACAAAAGACTACTCAGCAAAAATGAACCCAGAGATCTCTGTCACACAGGTAAGGTTGAGGAAAAAACATTATTTAGAAAAATTGCTGATGAGAAGCTCAACACAAGCCACCAATGTGCACTCACAGTCCAGGAGGTCAAACAAATCCTGGGCTACAACAAAAAGCAGCCTGGCCAGCAGGTCAAGGGAGTGGATTTCCCCCCTCTACTCTGCTCTTTTAAGACTTCATCTGGGGTACTGTGTCCAGCTCTAGAGCCTCACACACTAGAAGGACATGGACCTAGTGGAGTGAGTCCAGAGGAGGACCATGAAGACAATCAGAGGACTGGAACACCTCTCCTATGAGGACAGGCTGGGAGTGAGGGCTCTTCAGCCTGGAAAAGGGAAAGCTCCAGGGAGACCTTATAGCAACCTTCCAGTATTTGAAGGAGGTCTACAGGGTAGTTGGAGAGGGACTTTTTACACAGGCATGTAGTGATAGGACAAGATGTCATGGCTTCAAACTCGAAGAAGTTGAATTTAAATTAGACATTAGGAAGAAATTCTTCACCTTGAGGGCAGTGAGGCACCAAGGGAAGTTGTGGGGCCTCCAACCCTGGAAGCATTCAAAGCCAGGTTGAACGGGACCTTGAGCCAGCTGGTCTAGTAGGATCTGCCCCTGCCCATGGCAGGGTGGTTGGAACTAAGTAATGTTTAAGGTCCTTTCCAACCCAAATCATTCTATGATTGTACAAAAAATACAGAAGAATGTTTTTCTTTCAATATTGTTTTAGCTCTAAGTAATGAAAATGCCCTGCATTTTCTTAACTACTTAAGACAAGTACCTGAACTATTCATATACAATATCTACTTTCCACCTGAGTCAATCAGGGAGATGCTTCTCCTCCACAACACTGCCATAAGAAGGGTAGCTTCCCACCTAGAAATAAAGTGTTTTACCAAACATAACCAAACACTGATAATATTTTGAGGTTGCCTATCCTTTCCATCCTCTCATTCATTAAATTCCACTGACACAAACAGTTGTCTGCAATGGTTCTTGAGCATGTTCAAGAATGTTCAAAGGCTACCAAAGCAGGAAACCTGAACAGCTCCTGACAGGATTTAGCGTAGTCTAGTACTTAGAGCTCACTGCAATCTATACAGATAAACACGAGAAATAGAATAGGGTGAAGAGAAGCAAACACTCTTCACTAAATGCAAGTATACACATAACTCATGTGTTCCTTATACACTGTAAACTGATCCAAGAGCTCTATTAAATGTGATGGACGTTGGCTAGCCCAGTTCAAAGTCCAGAGCCACTGTGGTGTGCTGCATTTATGTGTCAAACTGGACACGTTACATTAGGCTAAGCTCACGAAAGAATAAATACTGTGAACAGGTTTCAAAGCACAAGGGTAAGGGTAAACAAGAGCTTACTCACAGCTTTTAGGGTGAGTATCTGAATAAGTATGTTGCCAAACTAGGTTAGCAAAAGAGACTTACTGCATGAAGCTTGTGAAAAGACCTCCATTGTAATTTGATGAAAATGGCTACAAGGCTGCTCCTGATTTGTGTTCCCTTGACTTCCAATTCATTGTGTCATGAATATTTTGAAGGAAATAATAATAATTCACAAAGGACACTTCTTCACATCATCAATGGTCATGTACACAAAGCTGAAATAGTGTAACAAAACCCAAAATAACAAACCAACCAACCAATCAAATAATCCCAAAAAGAAACAATCCAAGAAAAAAAGAAAAAAGGAAAAAATAAAGACAAAAATGCTCTAACTTGAGCTTGACATATAAAATGTGAGTAATACAGGAACTCCTATCTATCTCATTTGAAATTATAATTTTTCCTCTCTTCCAGTCCTGTGCTTTTTTATACCTGCTGTTTCGTAAATCAAGGTGAATCAGAGGTGAGTTACTTAATTCAGCCTATTGTGCCACATCTTCAGAGCCACTCTGCAGCTGGCATGCAGAAGTAGCACCACAACCTACCAAACTCATACAGATGGAAAAGGCATTAGAAACAAGCGAGCTCAAATCCACCCATAAACAGATTAGCAGGACACACAGAAATTCAGATCCTCTGCTGAAGTCAATAGTGAAACTATAGACTTTTCTTTTTCTTGTTTGATGATGAAATTAAAAGCAGAGTGAGAATTTCTGCTCTGTGCTGTTATTTTCTCTGTTTACAGCCCGCTGATTTTTGACAGCACAAGTAGCTTCACATGCTTTGCAGAATTCCTAATCCCTACTCATAATCAAAAGGTAAACCAAGGCAATGTAATCTGTGAAGCAAACCTACATGAAACAGACCTCAACCCACATTGCCTTCCTAAAAATAGAAGTGGCATTCAGAGCACTTACATTCAAAAATCACACTCAAAATTTCTTGCATACATTCTAAGTTTTAGGGTAAAGCAGTGTTGTCACAAGATAGCACTAAAAGGTCATATGCTAGAAAGAATATGAACAGCTGACTTTTGGAGCTATGCAGCCAAAAGGGAGCAGGAATTGCAGAGAACAGATTTGTAGCCATGCTGACAACCACCACAGCCTTACAAAGGCCACAGCCTGGGACTGCTGCAACAACTGCAAAAGAGGTAGCTTACAGGTGGAAACACAGGACAACTCCCAGTCAACTCTGTCACACTCCTCACCTTGGCCAATGGCATCTTTCTGCAGCCCCAGCAAACAGCCTGTACCCCAGTGAGCTCTGATCCCTTACCAGCAGGCTGATCCACCTGCATCCCATCCCACAAAAAAACCCCTCTGTAACCCACTATGTCTCACTGCTTCTGACAGCCACCTCCTGCAGCTACCCTTAGCCTCACTCCCCTCAGCTCCTCACAGCCCTGCTTCTTTCAGCCCCTCATGGCTCCCTGTAGTTCTCCTTGCCTCAGCCTCTCACCTCAGCTTCCCCCAGCTCTGCTCCCCTCAATCCTCCATGGCTCCCCTGCGCTCCTGTGGTGGATTAAGCCTAGCTGGACGCCAGGTGCCCACCAAAGACATTTTATCACTTCTCTTTCTCAACTGGACAGGCTCTTAAGTTAAGATAAACGCAGGGAGATCATTCACCGTTACAGTCATAGGCAAAACAGACTCAATTTGAGGAAATCAGTTCAATTTATTGCCAGTCAAATCACAGAAATAATAAACCCAAATACAAAAAATACCTTTCCCCAACTCCTCCATTCTTTCCCAGGCTTTACTCCTGACTTCTCTACCTCCTCCCCTAAATGGCACACAGGGAGAAAATGGGAATTGTGGTCTGTTTATCACACTGTCTCTGCTGCCTCTTCTTACATTTTTCCCCTGCTCCATCATGGGGTCCTTCCCACAGGACACAGTCCTTCGCAAACTTCTCCAACGTGATCCTTCCTTCAGGTGTAGTTCTTCACAAATTGCTCCAGCATGGATCCCTTTCACAGGGTCCAGCCCTTCAGGAACAGACTGCTCCAGCATGGATACCCCATAGGGTTGTGAGTCCTACCAGCACATCTGCTCTAGCACGGGCTTCTCTCTCCATGGGTCCTGAGGTCCTACCAGGAGCCTGGTCCAGCACAGGCTTCCCACAGGTTACAGCCTCCTTCAGGCATCCACCTGCTCTGGCATGGGCTTCTTTCCATGGGATCCCTCTGCAGGTGGATATCTGCTGTACCATGGATCTCCATGGGCTGCAGAGGGACAACCTTGCTCACCGTGGGCTGCAAAACTTCTGCTGTGGCCCCTGGAGCGCTGCCTCTGCCTCCTGCTCCTTCACTGACCTTGGTGTCTACAGAGTTGCTTCTCCTCAATATTCTCACTCATTTGTCTTGCTGCAATTGCTGCTGCTAACATTTTCCCTTGCTATCCCAGAGGTACTACCACCGTCACTGATGGGCTCAGCTTTGTTCAGCAGTGGGTCTGTCTTCGAAGTGCCTGGCAATGACTCTATTGGACTCAGGGGAAACATCTAACAGCTTCTCACAGAAGCCACCTCTGTAGCCCCCTTGCTACTAAAAGGCCTTACCACGCAATCCAAATACAGCTCCCCACAGACCTCTATCACCTCACCATCCCTGCTGTTTCCCTTAGCCCCCGCCCCCATAGTTCCCCTCAGTACCCACAGCCTCCTTACCTCAACTTACCTCCCCTCAGCTCTGCTTCCCTCTATTCTCCCATGGCTCCCCTCAGCTTCCCAGAGCCCTCTCTCCTCAACTCACCTACCCTCAATGCCCTTCGGCTCCCTCACCTCAACGCCCCTCTGCTCTGCTCCTCGCAGCTGCACTCAGCTTCCTACAGGCCCCCTCACGCCTACCCCTCTCAGTGCCACTCAACTCCCTCCAGCCCAGCGCCGCACTCCATCTCCGTGCCTCACAGCGGAACGCCTCCTCCGCTGCAACCAATCGGAGCTTCCTCCGGGAGGCCTCCAGCCAATCGCATCCGGCGCAGACGGGCTCCGCTGACAAGCAGTTCCCGCAAGGGCCGCGCTCGTTAAGCCGCCACCGGTAACTGGGACCGCGCGGGCGGTCGTTGCGCAGGCGCTGTGTTTTCTGCTCTGCTTCCCGCCGTTCCGCGTCGGCAGGTCACCTCCGGGACCACCCGCGCCTTCCCCAGTAGCAGTTCCAGCAGGAGCGGGCCCTCACGGTGGGGTCGGGGAGGAACTGCGGCGGGCAGCGGGGAAGGGGACGAGGGCGTTGGGATCTCTGGCATGGGGAGGTTGTAGCGTCTGACGCTGCCCGAGTGCAGCCCGGGGCAGGGCCGCGAGACGCCGTCTGCAGGGCCGAACGGATGCGTTTCCGTCCCTTTCGGCTTTCAGGCGAGGGGGAGAAAAACGTTGATAAGACTGCATGGAGCTGGTGGTTCCACCCCGAAGCCACTCAGTCCGTTTTGTGAGAAACCGGTCTCGGGACCCCTGGCGGTGCCTAGTCCCGGGGCCTGCGCTGCAGGTGCTGCGGCTCCAGGGTTTGGATGCAGCTCAGGTTTGCTTCAAAGCGACAGCTGGTCCTGGCCACCGTAGAAGTTTGTGGTCGTGACAATGTGACATCTTGCTGTAAGCTTTGAGGGGCACCGTAACTGAGCTGAGCAATCTTACAGAGCTGAGCATCTGACGAGAAGGTGGAGAGGTTCAGGAGCAGGTTGATTTAATGCTGCCGGCATTTTATAGTAGTCCATGACACAGATGCTTAGCTGCTTTGGCGTGTTTGAAAGTTAATACTGTGCTACGGAGTCTGGTTTAGCACCAACCTTGGTGGTTAAATAATAGTTGGACTAGATCTTAAAGGTCTTTTTTAAGTGAAACCATTTTATGAAAAACTCTGGTTCTGGTTTTTAAACACCTGGCCAGACTGAACGGACGAGTCTCTGCTCCATTGCTCCATCTCATTTCTTCTTTCTGCCCTTGCCCGTTGAAGGGTCTTTGTGTTGCCAGTCTGCTATTATGATATGCCTCGATGCTGGTTTCAAAGAGCCTTTCTTCTAATATTTATATCTTCTAAAGATATTTTAAATGTTGCTTGCAGGGGGTGTTATATTTCATGATTCATGGAAGTAATACACTGGCAGTTTTAAAGAGTTTTGGAGAAAGGGTTGAGATAGGTCAGAAGATACTACTGTAATTAGGAAGATACCAGCTGTTCCTCCTAGAATCACTTGTTTGTGTGAGATAAAGGGGAAATTAGCTGGAGCAGGCTTCCTTCTGAGAAATACTCCAACAATACTGGAGAAGTTTCTTCTAAAACCTGGAGCTTCACTTCTTAAAGGCTTCTAGAAAAATTCTGGACCTTCCTGAACAAAGTAGTCTTGTCACACATTATAAGTTTAGGAAGAAAAAAAAAAAACAACTTATAAATCATAGCTTACATTCATAGTAGTCATGAATTCCTTGGTGAGAAATATCTCCCTCATAGCTAAGGTCACTGTCTTTTTTTGTTTGGTTGGTTGTTTCTTTTAGAGAAATCCGATAAAGAATAGGCTTATAGGCTGCTATTGTAGATGTACAGTAGCTTAGGAATGTAGAATTGTAGTAAGACACACAGAATGATGTAATAATAGCTTAAAAGAGGAAAAAAAAAAACAATTTATTTAGTCTGAAATGAACAAAGTCATCACTCATTTGTTTTAATATATGAAAAACTATGATAATATATGAGGAACTTCTGTAGTCAGTAGGGAAATGTACTGCTGACTTCAGTGGTTGTTTAGGCCAGTTATTTTGCAGTTGACCTCTACAAGGAAAATCTACAGCTAGTTAAACTGGTTCCAGCGCAGTCATCTTGTGTTACACACCTTATATTTTTTAATTTTTCAGGTGTATCTGATTACCTGCTGGAAATACTTGGAAGCATCAACAATGAACTCAGTGTTAACATTACTTTTTTCTGGAATAGTTGTCTCTTGTGCTCACTCTGCTGCTGATTCGGTGTCCAGGTTGCTTCTTGTGTCTTTCGATGGCTTCCGGGCTGACTACTTGGAAACCTATAAGCTGCCTCATCTTCAGGAGTTCATTGCAGATGGTGTGCTTGTAAAAGAAGTTACAAATGCTTTTATCACCAAGACTTTCCCAAACCATTATACCATAGTGACAGGCTTATATGAAGAAAGCCATGGCATCGTGGCTAATGACATGTACGATGCAGAAGCCAAGAAAAAGTTTTCACAGTTCAATGACTCAGATCCCTTCTGGTGGAACGAGGCAGTTCCAATTTGGGTAACAAATCAACAGCGAGGAAATGGAGCCAGCGCTGCTGCAATGTGGCCTGGTTCTGATGTAAAAATTAACAACACGACTCCTCAATTCTTTCTGAAGTATAATTTTTCAGTAACGTTTGAGGAGAGAGTGGAGAAAATTGTTGCATGGCTGAACAGCTCTAATCCAGTTGTCAGTTTTGCTGTGTTATACTGGGAAGAACCAGATGCAAGTGGGCACAAGTATGGACCAGATGACAATGAGAACATGCGCAAGGTATTAGAAGAAGTGGATAAACATGTTGGCTTCCTTACTAGTAAATTGAAGGTATCAGGTCTGTGGGACTCTGTTAATATCATAATAACAAGTGATCATGGGATGGCTTCCTGTTCTGCAGAGAAGCTGATAATCCTGGATGACTGCATTGGTCGCAATAACTATACTCTGATAGACAAAAGTCCAGTTGCCGCAGTGCTGCCAAAGCAGGGTATGTTTTGTATTTTTGTTTTTGTTTGTTGTTTTGATTTTTTTAAAGTCGTAGACTGAGAATTACATCTTGTTTATTGTATTACTGAAAAGTACACGCTATAGTAGACTGGTAACATCTTTGGCAAAACCGGTGTAGTTCATGTTGTATAACTTCGACATAATATAATAAATAAGCTAAAGGAAGTTTGTTTATTTAGAAGTTAAATTTAAATAATCAGTGAGCGATGGGTGGTAAAGATAGATGGTCCTGGTACAGCTTGATGAGAAAGTAGATAGGCACTTAGTATGCCTTGTTCTCATGTTGCTCAATTAGTTTATACAGTTGTAATTCACACTGGACATGAAATAAACCCTCTTTTTTATTCAAAATAAGAAGTATTATTATATAAACTTCCAAGTAAAAATCTAAATCAAACTTTGATCACTTTGCTTCTGTTTCTGTGAATGAAACCAGTTTTCATACTGTGAATTCAATTTTGGCATCTTGGAGTAGTTGTGAACAGGCATGTCTTAAATTGTGACACTGCTGGTCTGTTTCCAGGACTGTGGGCAGACTGAAGCAATTCTAATGAATAAACTGACTTATACAGTAACAAAACTTAATATTTATTGTTTTGGATAAAATATCGACTACTGTGGTGTGTCATTGCTTTATCCTAGTTTTTCTTCTTGAATTTCGCTGTCCTCCTCTGAAAGCCCACAGAGTGAGTCAAATTGTAGGTCCAAAACCTGTGAGATGCCTGATTTAAAATGAGAGCAAATTGTGAAATCCACCTCAATACATATAGGATTTCATTAGGGAAACAAACAAAAAAAATCCTGTCTGCCTATTATGATTGTTTTTTAAAAAAACAGATCTTAGATTTAATGGCTGATAATTGCAATAAACAGGATACGATTTCCAACTGTTTCATATGCTGCTGTTTGGTTTTGTTTTTTTGACAGAAAAAAGACATGTGTATAACTTACTGAAGGAGTGTAGCAGTCACATGAAGGTGTATCTCAAAGAAGAAATTCCAGACAGATTTCATTACCGCAATAACAACAGAATCCAGCCCATAATTCTGGTTGCAGATGAAGGCTGGACAATTGTGCAGAACGAGTCACTTTCAAAGTGTAAGTGTCTTTTCCTTATTTGTGCTCTGAGTGGCTTATGTTGGTAAACATCTGTGGTTGGTCCTAGTTCAGTGGGTGGAGTCCTGGCATTCTGCCTCTTTAGGAACATCTCAGCATTTTCTCAAATATTCTCAGCCTGAGCCTGGAGTAGTTTAACAGATTGGGGTATAGCTAAAACAGTCACGTTCAACTAGATAGCCTGAGGTACACTTTTAGGAGTTACATTAGTCAAGTTAGCAGTCTATCTCAAGTTCCCACCGAAGTGTTAACTATTCTTTCTGTCAAAGGGGAGCATAAGTAGAAGAGTAGAAGAGTGCAAGACACAACATTTTATGTTACATGTACTAGGAAACAAGTAGGAGAGAATAAATAATAACTAAATAATAATAGAAACACAACAGTAATGAGCAAATAAGCCAGAGTTTTTCCTGTTAATGGCATCAAACAGCATGTTTTAAAGATGAAAAGCAAAGTAAAAGTTACTTCACACAGTACATTGTTAAACTATGCACTTTCTTCCTGCTAGATGCTGTGAATGTCATATTACATACATATATGTGCATGTAGATAGATGCTATGCACACATATATATATTTTCACATGCAGGGTTTTTTGGGTCAAAGAAGAGGCATGTATGATTTACTGAAAAAATGCCAAAGTCACATGAAAGTAGATCTCAAGAAATTCCATAGATTTCATTATTCAGCTCATAATTCTGGTTGCAGATAAAAGATCTTGTGTGTGTGTGTGTGTGTATGTATGTATGTGTGTATGTATATGTATATGTATATATATATATATATATATATGTATATATGTATGTAGATGTAAATGTATGCGTTCAGAAAATGATCAGACAAAATAAAAGGTACCAACTCTTCAGGAAGCTCCTGAGCAGACAACAGCTTGAGGCTGGTTTAATGCCGTTGGGGTACTTCCCAAACTCTCCCCATCATGACTGCTGTCAGAGAGAGGGATGCTGTGTAGTGTAAACTTGCGGTTTCACCCAGTTTGGCTGTTCTTACTATCTGCCTTTTGTATATTTTTCACATTTTCTCTGTATTAGTACAAAAGTGCTACTTTTAATGTAAGACATTTACATTGTAATTTCCCCACAGATTTGCTACTGTCATTATCTGACACACTTAGAACACATGCTCTCTAATAGAGGTCTCTTTCTTGTTTATGATTTGATCCAATTTCATCTACCTAAAAATAGTACTTGAGTGTATTTATAAGTAAGAGCATTGTGTCAGTTGAAGTGGATCACTTTTCAAAACAATTCTGCTAGCCACAGCTCCTCAGTAGGAGGAAATGAATTTTAACACCCAAGGAGGTTTTAGCCTAAAAGGCTGTTTAAGTGTTTATTGCATTTGTCTTTGTGGACAAAGTAGCAGCACAGCAATTGAAGCAAACAAAAACCTACACTATTCCTAGCAGTGTTGGGACATTCCTGCTTCAGTGGTGAAAGATGCGAAACTTCGTTGAGAGAGGGGACTAAGAATAGCTCAACTCAAAACAAGCAAGTAGTAGAAGGAAAACAAAAAAGTAACTGAGAAACATAGGACTGCATTAAAGCAGACAAGCATGATGTAGTAGTATCTTTGTGGTAACAAACATAATGGAGGGGAACACATTAAAAATGAGTATTGGAAGTTTACTGAAGTGGTGAGTGTGACCTTATCAATCAGGAACTTCAGTGAAGCAGCCAAGGAGACAGTTCTCAGGGAGACTCCTTAAACTGTTATTAAGAAGCAAACTTGAAACCTAAGTCACTCAAATACTGTGCTGCATATGATACATTTTTGGCATCTTGGATGGATTTTTCAGCACATCACTTGGAAGTTTGACTATGGTTGCTTTCTAGATGTTTGTATTTCACAAAAAAACTGAGCACTGATTAAAACCTACCAAATGTCCAAGTACTGGTGACCTTGTAGCTGCAAATGTTTTGTTATATGCCCGTCACAGACACCATCATTCTTTGTTTTTCACTTTTGACTTTGCATACCCCTTCATTTGAGGGAGGTGCCTAATTTTGATAAGCATGTTTGAGGGTACTTAATATACTCCAAGTGAAAGTTGCTGGGGGAAAAGTGTTTGGCTGAGTCTGAGAAGAGTATATTTGCATACCAGCTACTGACTCGTTGTGGAATTGCAACATCCTTTTCAACATTGGTGTGAAGAGTGGGAAGGGGAAAAACCAGAAATGTTGATGACTAAAGAAGATATGGGGGAGGTAGAACCATAGCTGAAGACTAGGATGGAAAAGACTTCTGGGGATTGGGGAAGAGAGAAAGAACTCTGGATTTCTTTAGTGTTTGATTCAACAGCTGTTTTATGTTCTGTGTTAGTCTCTGATTAAAATGTATGCCTTTTGGGGGTGGGGGACAGGCAAGTAGGGGAATACTCAATGTGCAAACAAGCAGATGTTTTACTCTTTGTATTTCTCCAGTAGGTGACCACGGCTATGACAACACTCTCCCAAGCATGCATCCATTCCTGGCTGCTCATGGGCCTGCTTTTCGTCAAGGATATAAGCAGAACACAATGAACAACGTTGACATTTACCCCATGATGTGCCACATCCTGGGACTGACACCAGAGCCCCACAATGGCACTTTCAGTAACTTCAGGTGCTTGCTTGCTGACCAGTGGTGCAAAAATATTCCAGAAGTTATTGGGATAGTTATTGGGGCTTTTATGATATTGACAACTTTCACCTGCCTTATAATAATCTCCAAGAACAAAGTTGCTCCCCAAAGGCCATTTTCCCGCCTTCAGTTACAATATGATGATGAGAGTCTTTTAATTGGATAGCAGGCAGGGAGCCTCACTTTACCCTGCTCTACAGTGATTTCAGGAAAAGAGTCTGAACTTGCACTGGATGGCATTCTTTGATGCACTTTAACACCATCTGTATAAAATGCTGTGTACAGCCAGGTCTCGCATACTTGTTTATATGTGCTACCTGACGAGTAGCCCTGCAAGAATATTTTTCAGAACAAAATGGTGAGCAGGAGGTAGCTTTCTGCTGGAAGAGGTGTTTAACAAAAGAAAGATGCTTAGTTTTTCATCCAAGGTTTTGAATCCTTTCAAAATTAAATTCCAGCTAATTAACTAGCCAGGACAGCCTAAGTGAATTTTAACATTTGTAAATTATAATTATTTTTTGTTGTGTTAAATTTAAATTAATGTTGACTTACAGTGTTCTTATAACTGTATTGGAAAGATCTTTTCTTATGAGAGTTAGAAGTTAGTGATGTTTTGGACAGTATGTTCTGATTTGTTCATAAATTTGGAGATAGCAGGTGTAGGGAACATCTAATACTTCTATTTTCACTCTAAGCCAGCAATATGACAAGGAGCTGGTGAGAAGGAAAGCAGAAGTCAGTAAGGAAAGTATTGCTCAAAACAGAATTGACATGGACCAACAAAGTCTGTGGTTCGGCAGTTAGTTATGACATGGGGCTCTGACACTTCTAGATCTGTGTCTGTGGACGAGACAGTTCCACACTACCTGCACTCTGAGTGAGTATGGTACTACCTGCTTATCTTAAGGATGTAGATTAAATCTGAAAATTCTTGGATTTCCCAGTTTTGTGGGCTGTAGTAGTAAAACTACCCTGTGAAAAGTTTTTTGAGGAAATTGTTGCCAGTTTTTTTTGTAATAAAGGTGGTTCTCCCCTGTGTGCCAGGTGATGATTTGGAAGGCTGTTGTGATAAAAAGCAACAATGGAAAGTTCTGACGTGCAGTCACCAAGCAAGGATTCCAAACTGTTCATTTAAACTCTGGAAATTTAAAGTGGAAAGTTAAAATTTAATTTTTTGAGATCTGTGACCTGATGTCGTAAGTTGTATAGATGGATGCAAAGTTTCTTTTCAAGACCACTGCTCATGTGGGTCCAGAGGGATGAAGCAGCACTCATACAGACACAGGCTGAAAGTGTTTCCAGGCTGTAAGCATACATTTCTGACACAAGTCCTCACTAGGACTGCGCTCTCTCTATTCTCCACCCAGGCTGTATGTTTCCTTGGAATTGCCTTGACCCAGTAGCAGGACCTTACAGTTGGTTTTGTTGAATTTCATGAGGTTGTCATTGTCCCACCTATCAAGGTTGCTCTGGATAGCACCCCTTCTGTCCAGCATGTCAACCACACAACACAGCTTGTCCATGTTGCTGACAATGATGTAAAACGCACCTATTCCAGTACTGACCCCTGAGGAGCACCACTCACCCTCTGTCTGTGTTTAGACATCAAGCCATCGCCCATGATTCTTGGTGTGATCATCACACCAATTTCCTTACACAGTGGCAATGTAGGAAACAAGGTCTACTATATAAGAGCTTTGACCTAAAGTTCTTAAGTTCTATCACTCTTGCCCTTGTTTTTAATAGGCACACACTATGCAGAGTACAACAAACAGTGGGGATGCCTATGAGGTGTTAAGTCTGTTCTTCCCCCACCATCCCCCCAACAACTTATTAAATGAAGCAAGCACTTGATGCCTGATAGCATTAGACCAAAAATTTATTTCAACTTCAACGTGTCCAAATAGGAAGAAACAAAATGTTTGTCATCTCAATGTATGCTTCACAGCTCAATAACAAAAGGCAAAAATCACAGTATCACAGTATAGCAAGGTTGGAAGAGACCTCAAAGATCATCAAGTCCAACCCACTACCACAGACCTCAAGACTAGACCATGGCACCAAGTGCCACGTCCAAACGTGCCTTGAACACCTCCAGGGACGGTGATTCCACCACCTCCCTGGGCAGCCCATTCCAGTGGGGAATGACTCTCTCAGTGAAGAAC
>WBNM01038910.1:0-43942 GCA_013399055.1 Ramphastos sulfuratus | reverse complement strand
AAAAAAAAAAAAAAAAAAAAAAAAGGTAAACTCACATGGCAGTGATAGCATTGTTATGCTATGCTACACCCAAGTTTCCTTGATTTCCTCAAGGAAAGACTCCCAACTTTGCAACTGGACCATACCAGGAAAAAACTAATAAAAAACCCTCAAACAAACAAACAAAAAAACCCCAAAGTATATACAGACTGTTTGACTGCTAGTAGCTGATGCAACTTAAGCTCTGACTGCTTTCATGCTTTGTACAATTTTGTGCACACCTACTCATCAACAAGGAAAAAATTTAGGATCTTGAAGATGGGTCTCCCTTACAGGGGCATTAAAAGCTGAATATGTAAACAAGCACAAGAAACTGCAACAACTCAAAACCATGTTCAATCTTGCAGGTAATGTTCCTCAAATTCATCATCAGAAGCAAAGTCAAAAAGGTTTTTAACTATGGAACTCAAGAACTCTTGACCATATGACATCTGTGTTTTTCCTCCTAGCTAACTAAAAGTTAAGACTTTATACTTTCCATTCTACTGGCAATACATCTCAAAATCCCAAGGTGTGGAACTTAAAAATGGTTGATTTTCCCTCCAAATCATCTAAAATGCATCTTATCCTATTAGGCAAATGAAAATCAGTGGTGTACAGTAAAACAATAGTCAAAGACACTTTCTAGCAACAAAACAGTTACTTTAAGTGTAGGCATCCATAAAAGTCAAAGACTTTAAGAATGCATTCTTCTATTTCCAACCCGACCTTTCCCTAGTAAATAAATAGTACATGATAAAATGTTATTCATCCTTTACTCAACAAGTTCAGTTACCATTTATTTATTTATTTTATCACTTAGGAAGTGCTTGTGAGCTTGCTAGATCTTTCAAGAAGACCTCAAGTGTGTGGCCGTTAAAACATATGAATGATCTTATCTCAGGAAGTTTAATTTTCAGAAATGGTAAGTCCAGTTCCCTCTCCCCTAAAAGTAGGGTGCTTCCCATACATCAGGCAATAATTAAAAAAAGTTCTAGACTCTGCTCCAGAATTTTCCCTCCCAGTCATAAACAAAAACCAACCAAACAAAAAAAAAGTAACATCTCTGACCAGGAAGAAGTAGAACACTCTAAAGGCAGAATACTCACATTGGAAACCATCTGACTTATTGCGTACTATTTCCCATCCTTTATCAGCCACTGCTAGGATTGGCTGGATTCTACTGTTGTGCTTGTAATGGAATCTATCAGGAATCTGCTCCTTTTTATATACAGTCATGTTAGGATGAGCATTGGCCAAAGCTTCATAGACTTCATCCAGTTTGCCTTCAAACAAACAGAAGACAGAACTTTAAATATACCAGCATGTTTACTGAACTCATCATTATTCTACATACAACCAAAAGATAGAGGGCAAAATATACTTCCCCAAAAAGGGACAACAGTGGATTACAACATGCACAGGAGTTACTGTGAGAAATCCTGAGTGTCAGTCATGGTAAGATCATGCCAGCATCAGACTACACAGACAATTCCTAAGCAGGAAGTGCCTTGCTCATTTTAGAAAAATCCCTCCTTTCAGAGTTACCATAAATTTCCACCCCCAATTCTTTCCAGTAAAAGCCACTGAACGGCTAGAAAGCAGGTGACCAAGCTGTCCCAACAGCACACAGAGAAGAGTAACCAGGACACACAAACAGTAACTCAAAAGCAAGTTCAAGAATCTACACCTGAGCAAGTTTCTTCAATCTCTCCCTCCACTTAAGCACTGATTCCTATGGAGGGCTATGCAGTGTATTAAGACTTCTGCTATATATCAAATAACTCAGCACCTGTGTTAGACACCTGCAAGGTGAACAACTGAGTTCATAGCTGGTCTCAGTAGGCCAATTTCACCTCTACAAGGTCTGAAGCACAGCTGAAAGATGTTTACTTTTTCTTTGTGGCCAGCACTGCCGTTTTTAGCAGAAGAGCAGGATTTAAACACATCCTGTCATTTTGACTTATTTCTCACCAGTTCTGCCTTCACAGATCACTGTACATCCTGCAGTGGGTGTGTTGCTTCTCTGACTGTCTCTCCCAAGCAACTATCACCTCAACAACCACAAGAAGTCCTTAGTTTGCACCAAGACACTACCTGAAGTAAATCAAGAATAAAATCTAGTCTAGCATTTACAGTGTCTAGACTTCTGAATATATCACAGGATTAAAAAAAAAGTCTGGGGGGAAATGCCCAATGTCTTCAAAGAAACTGTCTTTTATTTCCCGCCCTCAGTTACTAGGGCCTGAAATAGAAATTTTGGAGTAAAGCTGGAAATAGATTAATGTATAACATTTCTCCTCACCCAGATACTGTTTCAAAATCCACTGAAATGTCTTTTTTACTATTCTGTCATCTAATTACTGCAGAGACATTACTTTTCTGCATTTAGCAGACAGGAGAATCAGGTTAGACACCTTCAAGTTCTCACTTGCTGCATTAGGGATGTTTCAGCACTAAATTTTACTTTCATAGCTCCTTTATTTGATAAAAAGAACATCCTGATCAACTAAGTTTGTCTCTATTAGGACTGAGTTCCCAAACTTGGCTTTTTTATCACCACAGAGTGAAACACCACCCAGATACAAGCATCTGAGTGTGCTCAGTCAGCAAGCAATCTCAGATTGGACATAGAGAAGTCCAGAGAATTGTTCACTAAAAATGAGGAGAGACATTTGTTTGCACATTTAAAGGTGCCTTAAGTCTGCAAAATACCCACTCTGTTGGGGCATTAAATATAGAGCAATGTCCAATACTGATACAAAATGTTACAGAAACCTTCAAAAAAAGACCTCTCAGAAGATCACCTTACAACTCAACTTCCAAATTAGCATCCCTGCCCACAGAAAAAAAAGAAGGTATTTCCAGAGTAATACATTTGCATCAAATAATTACAGCTTTTGATTATCAAAATAAAGAGTAGCATCTCTGCATTAGTTACACTAGACATTCATCTGACACTTAAGCAACCCATCAACAACAGCAACCCAATTTTGGATTTGATTCCAACACTATTCTTGCCCATTATTACCACAACAAATATGGCAAGAACATAACTGTATGTTCAGTGTGATGAGGAGAAAAAAAAAAAGCTAAAGTAAACTACAATAGCTGGCAGCTAATCAAATAGCAAACACAGGCTTTCTTTTTATCAAAGTTTCTCATCTGGTTTCTCTTTACTGTTTGAGATAGAAATCTAATTCTTCCACTATGACTTTAGCATCTTGATGAAAGGCAAGATAAGTTAACATTCAGTTGTAATCTACCTAGAATGCCATTCATCCTTGCTAATGCCGTCAGATCATCTCACTTCTCATAAGGAGTAAAAATAACCGGCAATATCAACCAGATTTGCTAACTTTTCAGAAGGTTAATCCAGGCTTCTGACAGAGCCAGCAAAAAGAACAGAGAGGTGATCCTGCAAGTACTCCTTGTTCAAGGCTTATGTCCTACTGACATCACTGCTAAGGAACAAAGTCTATAAAGTTTCAATAGTCAAATATTTTCTTCAGAGAGTTCTACTGCTACAGCTCCTACCTTCTTTTGGCAAAATGGCTACTGCAGGAGAGTGGTCAATGACTTTGTAGAGCTCTCTATTCACATACTGATCAAGCTCAATGAGTCTTTTCAAGGACGACTGTGACATTCCATGATCACTTGTAATTATGACGTTTATCACATCCCACAGCTTTGCTTTCTTCAGTTCAAACATCAGATAGCCTAGCTTTTTGTCAATATCACTAATTATCAGTCTCATAAGTGGGTTTTCTGGGCCCAGAATGTGACCCGTCTCATCAGGCTGTTCCCAGTACAGCAGGCCAAGGTTCATGGATTCTTCTGATGTAAACCAGTCAATAAGCCTAGCAACTCTGTCTTCAAAGGAAACAGACTGATTGTAGGGCATATAATATGTAGGAAGGATTCCATGTATTTTCACGTCTGTTCCAGGCCACATTGCTGCTCCAGTTTTATGTCCCGCTCTCTGGTTTGTTACCCATATTGGACTGGCCTCTTCCCAGAACTTAGAGTTATGGATATCCATTTTGTTCAGAGAGAAAGTTTCATTCAGAATAGGATCGTACATTTCATTAGCAACTACTCCGTGGCTTTCTGCATAGAGCCCAGTCACCATCGTATAATGGTTAGGATATGTTTTTGTTATAAACACATTAGTGACCTGTTTGACATGAACACCATTGTCCATGGCATAATGAAAATTGGGAGTTGAGACTTTATAGATGTAATCCCACCGGAATCCATCAAAAGATACTAGCAGTACTCTGGGCTGAGTTGCCTGAAGAGGTGATGCACTTGGAAGAAATGTTATGAGAACAGTCAGGACTTTCCAGTAACAGTTCATGCCTGTTCTGGGAGGTATTCGTCCCCTCTTCTGAGGCAGCATGGCATCTGTTGAGCAGAGATAGAAGATTTGGTTTCATTAACCTGTCCGTCCAAGTCCTAAATCAGCTTTAAGAATGAGTAGCTAAAATATTCCTTCTATATTTACACAGCTTGCCTTACTTACACTGAGTCCTCCAAACAGGAATGAGACATTTTACACATCAGTTACACTGATATCCCAAATTCAAAGATGGGAATTGAGGCACTACAATTTGTTAAATGAAAGTCTGCAAAGCAACTTTTTTATTCAACAGTGATGCCCAACCTATTCTTTTTCCCCTGGGGAAAATTCATGGTCTTGCAACTTGGTAAGTTTTCAAGTGTTTTCTTTCCTCAAAGCAGCTGTCCTGTGAGAAAGTTTCTGCATGTTAAAGGTTGAGACATAAAGAGGGGCATTTCTCACACTGGAAATTACAGGGTCCATCTCTACCAGAACTTTATAGCCCTCAATAAATCTCTGGCACATCACTTCTGCACAAGTATGGCACAGACACACTAGCATCAAAAGGCAGAGTAGCAGATGGCAGCAAGAAATACACACTGGAACTGGAAGATTCTGTATCTGGGCAGCTCCTATGAAGAGGGGAGAGTGGGATCAGCTAGAAACAACCACGGCTTCTCAGCCCAAACACTTGGTATAGGATTACTAAATGTGCCAAGTACAGCTTCTAATTAAGAAACTAGCAAGTAAGGTTTGAACTTCAGATACAGCAGTGTATCCATTAAAAGGCTTTGCTGCTTAAAAGGTGTCAGATCAAGTTAGACAAAGAGCAGGAACATGGCTCCCAACATTTTATCACATCTCTAACCTGATCATAACCAAGTTCTTAGTGATCAACTAATTTTGACATTAACTACTAAAGTTCACTCCTAATGTCCAGATGGGTTTTACAAACAAGGATGTATACAAGTCACAGAAGTAAGCATGCAATTTAAGTTCTAACTAACCATTTCTGTCAATGAATTGGAGAGAGGTGGTTGAAAGAGTCAATCATACGGTGTGAGCCACTGGAAATACTACATCTTCAAGCAAGCACCATCTGACTTTTCCAATCAAATACTGCTGCTGCCTGAGTGCAAGCAATATAAAGCATGCAAGACACAAGAAACACAATGCAAATCCCATCTATGAACTGCATGAGATGATGACCTTGAGGCATTTGCTCCCTAGATAATTCAATGCTAATTCTGATCATATGACTCAATCATATTGACTATTCCTAGCTATGACTGCCCCACTTTCCCACTGCCCTTCCCCAACAACT
Source organism: Ramphastos sulfuratus (assembly GCA_013399055.1). Classification (NCBI taxonomy): domain Eukaryota; kingdom Metazoa; phylum Chordata; class Aves; order Piciformes; family Ramphastidae; genus Ramphastos; species Ramphastos sulfuratus. Next base: position 38,258 of record WBNM01038910.1, on the reverse strand, counting down.
TCTTGTTCAAAACTCAAGTTACCTAACTCAAAGTAAGCCCCCTGCAGGAATCCTCACATAGGATTTTCCTATCTGTAACTGATCTAAAATTTCATGCTGATGTTCTGTGCTTCTTGCTCAACAATATAATTTAACCTCAAGACCAGATACAGTTCAGCCCAGTACTAAATGTGGATTGTACTGATGCTCCACACAGTTCCTGTTAGGTTCTCAATTTTCACAAACCCTCTAGAACAAGTCACTACTGAAATTCAGCTAGAAAAAAGCCACCACGTAATCAACAAGTCCATATTAATAACCAGAGTATATAAATATCCTGGTTAATATAAAAACTTACAGTGTAGCAAGTACATATAGTGTAACACTTGCACGATTTTATGCTAGATCTCAGCATGTTCAAGAAAACTGGCAGAAAAGTAGCCACAAGTGAGCTCAAGTGGCCACACACACCTTCTTGCAAAAACTTGGAAGATTCTTTAGTTTTTTTCCTTAGGGATCAGCCAGCCATAAGAGTCTTGATATAACGAGAGGTGAATATTAATTTTTGAGATGTTAAAAAGTCAAGATATAGACCAAATATTAGGAAGAGATTCTTTACAGTGAGGGTGGTGAGACACTGGAAGAGGTTGCCCAGGGAGATTGGATGAGGCCTTGAGCCACCTGGTCTAGCGGGCCCATGGCAGGGGGCTGGAACTAGATGACTTTGAAGGTCCTTTCCAACCCAAACCATTGTACGACTCTGTAAGCACCTGGATGCCACCAAAGTGATGGTCTAGGATTTGTCATTTCGGTAAAACACAAGGTATCACCCACAGGAAGCGCTCCTACTTCAAACCCCCAGCTAAATCTCTTATATATTTACACAGGAAAACAGCATAGGCAATGTAGGCAGGTTAGTTAAATTTTACACCAAACTTGCATGTCACCCAAAATTAAAATACAGGCCTAGAGTCCTGCTAAGGAACTAACACTTCAGATGCATAATTCCCCTTCCAGCACATGCCACAGATCCAAAGGCTGCAGAATCACTTGGTTTCACCTGATGTGGCATTTTTTTTCAGCTGAATCTGAATAAAAAGGGGAGCACATGCTGCTGTGTCCCCTAGCCCCTGTCTGAGTTTTAAACTTCCCTTTCTGGGTAATGACAAAAGTCACAGAACGGTAGGGATTGGAAGGCACCTCTGGCAATCATTTAAGTCCAACCTTGCTGCTATAAGCATGTCTTCATTGATTAGGTTGCACAGGAACATATCCAGATGGTTTACAAGTCTCCAGAGAAGGAGACTCAGCAACCTCTCTCAGCAGCCTGCTCCAGTGCTCCATCAACCTCAAAGGAAGTTTCTCCCTATGTTTAAGCATTATGTTGAGCTTCTCATGAGCCAACACCATTCCTTCTCCATAGGGCTGCTCTTCAATCCATTCTCCAACCAGCTGCATTTGTGTTTGAGATGGCCTTATGTGGAGTACCTTGCACCTGGCCTTCATAAGGTTTTCAAGAGTCTACCTCTCAAGCCTGACAAGGTCCACCCAAAAAAAGAATAGTGAACCTCAATGGATTACTAAATAGAATTTAGATACTACTATTGCGTAAGCATTTTGAATAATTAGGTTATTGTGACATAATTATTCAACAATTACATGAAAGACATTTTTCTTTGATTAAAATATGTCATTTGTTCCTTTTTTAACTACAGGTTGTATCACATCTGTTGCAAACAATCTGTAATTTTGTGTGCAGTAAATGGAATTAATGATAGAATCCTAAAAGTAGCAAGGACCTCAGAAGGCCATCTGGTTGACTTCCATAACTTGAATAAGGATAAATAAAAGTTATTTTATTTTTGAGATACTGAAATGATGGAAACTACAACCTCACCAGGCAATCTATTCACAACTTCCTTATTACTGTGACACATTTTCCCTATTTCCAAAGCTGAATTTAAGCTCTTTCAAGTGAAATCAGGTCTGTCCTAAACTTTACACCGTTAATGACATTGATATCACTTAATCCTTTAACTGCATATTTCCGATAAATAATAAATGTGGGATTTTTTTCCAAGGCCTTCCTATACTGGTCTTCACCAGATACAACCTGAGCAGATTTGATGATCCATGTATCTCCAGAGCCCCTGCACTACAAAGCCGGCCCAGGCTTCTGAAAGGGCTCTGCTAGGACAAAGGCACTGGAGTGTCCAGGACAGGGAGCTGCCACACACAGTCCAGGAAGGGCCCGGTTCAGCAGTTAAGACTTCAGCACAGCCGCACGGCAAGGGCAGGCAGTCCCCTACACAGGAGCCTTCAGCCACGGATGGCACCCCCACGAGCGGCTTACTGCACTCCCACACACCGACCACGCGAAGCCAAACCCAGATTCACTAAGTGCCGCTCCCACAAGCCAGAGACCACCTCGATTCCGAGGCCCCACTAGGGCCTAACGAACCGTCTACCCACCGGCCCCGGAGCCCTCTGCCCGGGCTGCCCCAGCTCCCGCAGACGGACAGGCAGGAGGCGATGCCGCGAGGACCCCGTCGGCCCGGTTGCCGGGAGGGGCCGCACCCCACTGTTACCTGCCAACAGCGTCGGAGCACAGGCGAAGCAACAGCACCGGGCTGCGGCGGCGGCGTCCGCACGTACCGGCCCCGCCCCGCCCCGCCCCGCCGGGAGTGGGCAACGGTGCTGTCAGTCACCAGGCGACCAGGAACGGTCGCAGCGAGTCGCGGAGCCACCGCAGGCTGCCGGCTTGCGTTTGTACAAGGTTGTACACAAGGTTTGCGTAGTAGGTGATGCTTCTCGGGTGCCTCCGGGAAGGGCCCGGGAGAGGAAGCAGCGCCGGGCGGTACCAGGCCACTTCCGCGCTGCAGGCGGCCCGCGCGAGCGGCACTGAGAGTAAAAACCGCTTCGGGGGTGGTTCGGCGGGAGCGGGGCCTGGCTGGCAGGAGAGGGTCTGAAGGCAGGCGAGTGCCATCACATCGCTCTAAATAGGCAAGAGCTGGGGCGCGGCCGGGCTAGCTCTGCTTTCACCTGACTCTGGAGGAGCAAGAACCACTTTCTGGTTATCTGCCAGTGTTTCTTTAAAAATACAATAAAAATTCAAGTATTTTTCTGACCTGTTTGTTTCATCTCTTCTGACACTAATTTTCCCACGGTTTTATTTTTCCATAGGATCATAGCATAGGTCATCTAGTCTAAGACTCTGCAAGTGAGCAGGGATATCTCATGAGGTTGCTTACTGGAAGCTTCACATCTCTGATATAGTACATTATTAGTAGTTATGTAGCAAAAGGTTAATTCAAGTAAGATTCTGTCTCTTCCCTCCTTTTTGTGTAAAGTAATAGCTTGGCTTCATGAGCTCAAGGTCACTGAACTACAAGGGTTCAGTAAAAGGACTCGCTGAAGCCTGGGACAGCGGCAAACTGGTCATCACATCTACATTTTTTTAAGAAAAGGTGATACCTTCCTCCACCTCAACCCAGATCTAAGAATTGTAGTAGGGGACAAGGTATTTTTTATTGTTTTCTTCTCTCCCACTGCACCCCACCTGTTGTTGTTAGAGATGAGTCTGAGACTAGCACAAATACATACTGCTCTGTCATTGGTAGCTGTGTGGAGCGGCTTTTGCCTCCAGGAAACTGAACTAGACCACGCCTGTAGCACAAAGTTCCATCTGATTCCTGTCAGCCACCTACACAAAAGAGGAAAGGGGTAAAAGGGCATTTTAAAATCACACCTGGGTGCACTAAAATTTCTATTTGAGTGTCCTTCGACAGCAATAGATTGTCTCATGCTAATAGTTACAGTGTCTCATGCTAATAGTTACAGTCATTAGCTAGGGAAGACGATAGTCCCGTTTACTGTGGGCTTGATTAAAGTTTTAATTCTGGTTTCCATTGCTCAGATCCAGAGGTCTGGGGAAATACAGTGACCTGCTTGCTTCTGCAGTGGCTGGAATTAGTCGCTAGAGGGTAGAGGTGTATATGGATTTACAGCACTGTTCTAAATAGCTGGAAACAATACTATCTGCCAATGATGTCAGAATGGCTCGGCTGCTTGAAACTGTTACAAAATTAAAACAAAGCACGGACAAAGCGTTTGCTAATTCCACCAAAATGTTTAATACCATAATAGATTTTCACTGAAGTACAGAGCTAATGTGAATATTTGTACAAAATATGTGGTTAAAAATAGTATTGATTTATAATATATACAGATATGTCACATCTGTGTCAGAAATGCAGACACTTGAATGAGAACAAATCATGTTTTAAAATCTACAACAACATACATGAAGTATTTCTGCAGCTACAGTAGGACAACTTGCCAAACTGACACTTAAGAATCCATCAGTCATTACAGGTGGCATTTCTTTCAGAAGTTTCTGAACAACTCTGCTCTAAAATAGATTCAAAACATTTACCTTCAGTAACTGAATAGTGAAGAGAACATATCTGTGTGGTACTAATGTAGACACAACTTTCTCCTACTATATATATGGTCATTTACAATAATTTGTCAAAACAAGGCTGATTTTCTGGTGTATAATAATAGACAAATTTAATCCTTCTTGCTGGACACTCTCACTCAGGTGAATGAGGAAGCCCTTGACTCAGAGACAACAAATGGGCCCTTAACAGAACTCTGAATTACATGGATTTAAATTACATGTCTTGTGGTTCTGAGTATCTTCATTTTTCATTAACTTTGAGGCTGCTCACACTTCACGGCTTTCCCAGCCTTACTCCAGCAACCATCTCACAACTGTGCCCAATTCTAGGCTTTGTAGCTACTACATCAGCACACAATCCTGTATTAAAAGGATCCATGAATGGCTCTTCGTGTAACCCCAGAATTCCTGTGTAGTGACTGAACAAATTTACTAAAGGGAAAGACAAATTAAGGCTACTTAAAGCTTTCTGAGCATCTCTGCAGTGGAGGCATTTGTGATTCTTGCCATTCCATTGTCAGGATTGCTGCTGCTGTCTGCCTCTAACAGTGCAAGCTTCCCTCCAAGCCAAAGCAAATACACTTGACACTTCAAATAGACATATGGGAAAGAGCTTTTACAACACTTCCTCCCTTGTAATTCTACCCTGAATGTCACAGTCCACATGTATTTAAAAAAACAGCACAGCTCAGTGTAAAAACATCTCCTTTTAAGAGGAGCTTAAGACATTTGAAAGCTGCTGTAATTCCCCAAAAGATGTGCTAAACAGGAAAAGCAGGGTGTGGGTTTGGATTTTAAGTTATTCAGGAGCATTGCATGAAGATGAGTATAGGTGAGAGTCAGTTTGTGACTTTAATCCATACCTGGGTTTGCTTTTTGGTAAAAGGGAACTAAATGTAATTTCTTAGGCAGAGGGGAACCAAGGAAACTCAAAAGTTTTAAATTCATACTAGTACATGAGAAAAAGTGTTAAGTGGCCCAATATTTAGTGCTAAAATGTTTACAACTAAAGAAGGAACGAAAAAAAATTAGTAAAGGTTCTTTAGAGGATGCAATCTGGAAGCACCATAACTTTTATTAGGATAACCACGATCACTTGCTTGAAAACCCTTTTCCATAGAAAGCTTATTCCAGCTCCCCAGGTCCAGGACAGATACTGCTTTCACTTCAAGCAAGCTGTTCCAGTAAGTCTGCCCATAAGACTACCAAAGAGCCTACAGACTTCGGCATTGGGCAGTGAAATACTGAAGGACCATTCAACCCATGTGAGCTGCTGACTCCATTTCAAGAAATTGGTGCAATCATCAGAGAGTAAGTTGGTAACTACATACCCAACTGCAGAACTGGAGTCTGCTCTGCAGTTTCCAACACATCCTTCTAAAATTACTGTTTCTCTCATTTGATTGCAACTCTTGAGGGGGGAAAAACAAACAGCAACAAAAAAAAGGCTGTACAAGGAACAGCAATGGCCAGACTGTCATAGAATCATAGAATTGTTTGGTTTGGAAAAGACCTTTAAGATCAAGTTCAACCATTACTTAACTTTGCCAAGTCTGATGATAAACCATGTTCCTCAGCACCACATTTTTGTGCCTTTTAAACGCCTCCAGGGATGGGGATTCATGCATCTCCCTGGGGAGCCTACCCCAGTGTTTGATAACTATTTCAGTGAAGAACTTTCTTCTAACATCCAATCTAAATCTTTCCTGGTGCAATTAGAGGCCATTTCCTCTCATCAGTTGTTACTAGGGAGAAGACACCAACACCCACCTTGCTACAACCTCCTCTCAGTGAGTTGTGGAGAGTGGGAAGGTGTCCCCCTCAGTGTCCTTTTATCCAGACTAACCAATCCCAGTTCCATCAGCTGCTCCTCACAAGACTTCACTAGTGCTGAGTACAGGGGAACAAGCACTTCCCTGGTCCTGCTTGTCAAACAGGCCAGGATGCTGTTGGCCTTCTTGGTCACCTAAGCACACTACTGGCTCGTGTTCAACCAGCTGTTGATCAGCAGCTCCAAGTCTCTCTCTACTGGGCAGCTTTCCAGGCACATCAGTAAAGAAGTATAGAGAGCTTCATCTGCAAGCAGTCAAGGCTTGAGCCATGGAAGCCTCAGGCCCCTGCTGCAGCTGAGAGAAATACTTTTAACTGCCATTATTCAGCATCATGCAGGGTTAGGTTGCACATTATAGTTTGCATGCATCAATATTGCCTATTTGTGTAGATAAATTGTGTCCTGAAGTTACAGACATACAGACAGTCCTGTCCTCAGCCAAAGTCCAGTCTGGGATTCTCTGGGACATACAGCTCTACCACCCACAACTGGACCCTTGCAGCTTATTTCCAGGTACTGTGTTCAGCACCAAGCAAGGCAGAAGAGCCACAGTAAGCAGCTATGTCATGCAAAATTTCAGTCACATCAGATGAAGAGCCTTATTGAAATTGAGAAAGCTCTTTTGTTGCTTAACAGTGAAGAATATATCAGGCCTCTTACAGTGCATTATACTTCTTAAGTACTCCATATGAACATGACTATTCCTACTTTTTCTAATCAAAATACAGAAGGTAAGACCTGTCTTTTCAAAAGTTATCAGAGCTTACATTTCCAACCAGACTTCTTAAGTGGACATAATTTTTACAGTCGTGATAATCCTTTGAGAAACTAAGTCTTTTATGCCAGGCATATGGAAAAACAAAAAAAAACCCAAAACCAAACAACCCAAAACATTTGCAAATGCAGATCTGACTGCTCAAACATAAGAGTTTCTCAAGACAGTTAATCAGCAAGCTCCAATACAAACTGGTGAAAGAAACTACAAACAAGGAGTTTCAATTTTTCTAATAGCTAATAGCCTGGATGTTAACTGGCTGCCATGTTCCTTACTCAAGCACTCACGCCCATTGCATCTCAGCAAGAACCACATCAATCATCAGGGACATCCTTTTGCACACCGAGGATTGTGCTCTATTATTTTGGGGGCGCACACCTATCCAAATCTACAGCAAACCAGTGCAAGTTCACATGACTGTGAAACTTCAGCAGTTTAAAATGGAACATGGCATATCCTGCCAGTAGGAGGACTATTTGTTTCCCCTAATTTCTACTGAAACAGTTTGGCCTGTGTCCCACATTCAAGCATGTTCAGTTCTACCAGTTAAGAGAGCAGTGGTAGGTGCCACACTAGGCAGTTTGTTAATACAGTTTAATACTTAAAATGTTGCTTTTCCAAATGCCAGCACAAGCAGAACACAAAAATAGTGTTTGCTGCATTTATTTTTGTTATAAACTAAGCTCTGAATTGTACACATGTAAAAGTGATTAATTAGCAAATAGCTTCTTAATACTCCTATGACTAAATAGAGTTTTTCAAAAGTATGTACAACAGAATGGAGACCCTAACGTAACCTGTCACAGTGCTCAGACATACCACTGCAATTGAGCCCCTTACTCTTTACATAGAACAGCCTTTCTTTTTGCAGAAAGCTTTTCTTGCTGTTGCTAAACAGGAGAGAAGGGGGGAAATATAAAAATAATCCACCCCACCCACTCAATTTAGGATCAAATAAAGGATCAAATAAATGTTTAACCGTTTATCTAAGGAGACCTTTTTAGAATATATAGCACTTTGCAATGGCTGTTTGTAGTCGTTATGGTAGAGGAAGGGATGCTCCTGTTGTTTTCTTGTTGAAAACAAAGTGTACTTGAGGATATATGTGTATATTAAGATGAGAGGAATTTGTACTACCTTGTCTTAATTAGAAAAATCAAGGTCACAAAAATTCTTTGATCTTTTGTTCAAAAAAAGCAGATTGCAAAATAACTTTTTTCCATGTGTTGTAAATGTTTTCATGCTTTTATCTAGATCTAGGAAGTCACTAAAACTTTTGGGTTTGTTTTTTTAAATTGAAACTTTCATATCTGAAGAAGTCAGAAAGGACAAGCAGGCAATGAGGAACTGAAACAGCAACTGTACTCCTCTGATTTCCTTCTTTAATTTCCAAGCAGCAGAAGCAGGAGCAATGGTTCCCTCAGTGCAGGGCCCCAGGGCATTGCTACCAGCCATTCCCACAGGCTCCTGCTGTAGAAAGGAGATTAAAAGGACATTGGCTATGCCACTGTGCATCATAACCTGTAGTGTAACACAGAAACTTCATTCTTATTTATAGTATTATGACATAATGGAGTATACTTTAGCACTGTGGAAAGTGCAGTCAGAGGGACTGAGCTCACAGATGCTACACAATAGAAAATTTCCACAGAAGTATGTAGGGGCTTCGCTCCATGAGTTTTGGAGTTAAATGGGGAAGTTACTCTTCCACATAGCCACCGTCTTTTGAAGAAAGCCTTTCTTCCATGCCAGGCAAGAAACGGCCTTTAGCAAAATACCAGGTTCTCATAAGAGTCACAAATACAGTTACTTTTATGAGAGGGACTTTATTTCATAATACCTGAAATATGACGACCATTATTTTACAATATAAAGGTCACAAGCTCTGACCATTGCTGCTTTTGAGTTTTCAGCTTTGTAGTTGTGTTTCTGTTTCTGTGTATTAAACAACAAGCCATGTTCCACTCCCTCCTGGGTATTGCTATATAGCTTTTATAAAGACCAAAACCAGTCATTGAATGGGTCAGGTTTTTAAATCTGTCTGAAAGTGCACTTTGAGGAAAGAACATTTAAGATCCACTTCTTCAGTTTGCAGTATAGTTTGACATCATTTGTGGCCAAAATCTGTAGTTCAGAATCACATCTTTCAAAAGTTTGAGGACTTGGATTCAAGGACTAGATTTGGTTGCCAACAGTTTTGCATGTAAAAAAGCTCCAGAATATCCACTTTGATAGATGACTTCTGTTGTTTACATCAGTGGAGGAAAAAAATCGCATGCATTTAAACCTCACTTCCTGTTTACACTGGTCCAAATCCCATGGACCTTGGCATTCTCTGTGTTCTCAAAAAAGGCAGTGGTGATACTCCTTTAAAATGTTGGAGAAGGCCTGTGACAGTGTTCTCAGCAGGAACCATCAATATAGTCCTAGGGTAGTGGGTGACAATTTATTTAATGCATCACTATGGAAATAATAGATGTGAAATCTTTAAGAAGTTACTTTAAGACAACTTTACATAGATCTCTTTAGAATACTAAAGCCCCATTGTTTGTTCAGACTCTGCTGTATTTGCTGTGCTTCTGTTAGTGTAACAGACACACGTGACGATGTCCGTAATGCAGTAACGAGTATCGCATTATAGATATATGCTAAGTAAAACACTACATCTGGACAGGAATATTAGTAGGGGGCAGTGGTGTTGAGAGAATGAACTATAATGAGAATGCTAAGTCCTCATTCTAAGAACATCCTCACCATGCATGTTGAAAATGGCATCTCCTGTCTTCACCAAAAAAGCAAAATGCTTTTCTCCTGGAAGTGCTGCAGAGCCAATATTCCAGCAAAGAAGGCTTGACTCTGATGAAGCTTTTAAGGGTGCTAACTAAGGGTGGAATAGAACCCTCCCTCAGAAACCAGATCATTAGGTTTTATGACAAAAATCTTGATTACAGAACCTAAACTGACTTTTTAGATCCAGGAATGAGCTTCCAAGATGTATTTACTTATTTTAACTTGTAAAGGATTTTAAACCGTGGAATCTGGCTGTGCAATTTCTCAGTCACTTTGGGAGTACAGCTGCAGCTAATGAGCTTCAAAACCCTGCCATATCATACACATACGCTCACTTTTCTGTGATACTAATTTCAGTGGAACTACTCATGTGCATAAGTTAAGCGCATGCTTAAATATATGCAAAATCTGAGCTCAAAGATCTAGAAAAGATGTTCTCAAAATGACAAGTACGCCTTAAAAAAAATTCATGGAAGGTCTGCCAGACAGGGAATTCTCTATCTGTCTGCTGTCAGCCATTATGAGAACACAACAATTTTTGTAACCCAGTATATATTGCAAGTGAAAGAAACATGCAGGGCAGAGTGAAAAAAGGGGATTCAGTTGCATGCAGTCTAATTTCAAGTGTGTAATTATGGTCCTGTTTTCTTTGGCCTAAAAAACAAGAGGAAAAAAAACAAACCAACAAACAAACCAACAACAAAAAAACGCCAACTCTCTGACTATCCTCTCCTCACCTCCACAAACCCAAACTGCATAACAGCTCAAAAAGGGAAGCAGAGGAAGTGGGGAGGGAAAAGGTCTGAATATTAGAAATGTATGTTTAATTACTAATGGTTTTAGGGCTATTCAACACACCACTAGCAAAGCATTCAACCTGCATCATTGTTACAACTTACAGCTATGACAGAGAACAATAAATCCCATCTAAAATGAGCAGTCAGCTCCTCTTTCTTCCTCAGAGAAGTACCACTCATACCTTTATGGAAAATAGAATGACATTCTCGCTCCCTCCTCTTTAGAGAGAAGGACTGAAACACACCAGACTCTCCAGCAAGCTGCTGCCTTTCCCTCTCAGCCCAGAGAGCGCTCTCTCACATTCCTGCCAGGGTACCCTACAGCTGTTGATGGATGAGGACATTTTTCTTCTGTTTCTAAAAATGTTGCCAAGATAGTATTCTTCGCAGAAAATTCCAGTGGGATGAAAAGGCCACCAAGCTGCTAGGAGATTATAAACAACACAGGTACCCTCCTTAAAAACAAACCAAACCAAGAGAGAAAAAAAAAAAAAGGGGGGGGGGGGGGGGGGGAAGAAAAGACAAAGGTCTGCTGTGGAACTGAGGAGGTCAGAGGAGCAGGCTGCTTTATGAAGGGCAGTAGCAAGTATTCTGAGAGTTTGAATATCAAACCTGGTATCGGACTAATTGCCTGCTCTGAATGATCTCTCTGGTAGTGGTGTTTCAGCATGCAAATTACAGCTGTGAAAAAATCCTCAGACTGAATCCTCCACTTCCTTGTTTTTTCAGCCTTGTTTTGTCCTTTCCAGAAAAAAAACTATTTGTTGGTGTGTGATATGGTTACATATACAAAGATCTTTTTCCTAGCCCTTTCATTACATAGGCTTGATTACTGTGAAGGGATTTCAATGAGTTTAATGTCCTCATACTCAAAAGGCAATGGATGCCTTTCAACAAAACAAAGCGAACAAAAACCAAGAGCTGTGCTGGAGGAGAGAAGTGCTGCTTCTGCCGAAGAGGATCAGTTAGATACAGCAGGTGGCAGACCAGGGCGTCGAGTTTGAACGATTTTTGGCTTTGGCGAATTCTTTGGGTCCTCATCTTCTTCCATGTCACTGTCGCAGACGTGCACTACCACGCTGGGAGTGGATTCTGTTCCTGCATGCAGCTCATATTTCTCTCCTGGAAGCAGAGAAAAAGAGTTAGATCAAAAGATGACAGTGAGTAGCAGTGCAGACCAAGGCACTTTTGGACTGCAGAATTCTCCTGCTCCTGGGTAGGGCAGGTGAGTGTGTGCTGCTCCTATGGGCAAGCATGGCTCAACTGTATTGGCTGTCACAACAGATTCTGGCGACCCTGTCCCCAGGGGACAGTGACCATTGCTCTGTAAGGCATGATAAAATACACCGATGTTTTGTATAAGTGGCCAATAACACTGAAAAAAAAAAAAAAAACCGAAACACAAAACCAAAGTGCATAGAAGAGACAGAGAACACAGAAGTTCATGGTTAAGAAGAGGGAGTGGAATGCAACCTATCAAATGTTTGGTCTGAAATCACATCACACCTCTTGGGTTGGGCCTATTCTTTTTTCCTGTAGTTTTCCTTCAGTCTAGCATGGCTCCAGTGCCATTTAAAGTCCACTAGAATCTGCAGCTTGTCACCTCCTGACATCAACACTTGGTCCAATTGCTTCAGAAATAAAAAAATACATATATCTGCTCCAGACAGAATTGTAAGTTCAAACCTCTTTAGCTTTTCTGTCTCTACAGCTGAGATTCCACATGCAGTCTATAAATGCTCCACTATCAGGATGAACACATGATTCTCTAACTGTACATTCCTTAGTTAAGTCTCCCCCCAGTACTCCTGTGAGGAAGATGAATGTGGCTTAGGCCATACCTGCAGAAGTCTACAAGCAAACAAAGGAAAATCAGGATCAGACATAGGACTTTCAATCCTGTATTCAATTTGTTTTGGATTGTACACAGGATGTCAGTACCTTATCCCAAAATTGGGGTAATTTACCTGGTATGCCACAGCCAATATACACATAGAGCAGAATTTGCACAAAGGCAGGAGTTAGGTAGTAGTTCCACAAAGCTAGCATGCTGCTAGCTCAAACAGCAGTTTCCATACAGTACAAGCCACAAAGAAAGCATGTATGACTGGTTATATGATTTTACGTCACATCAGTCTTCGTAGGCATACTCCATCAGTTACCCAATTCATTATAGTAAGGTAGCTCTACATTTGCATATAAATTCTCCTCCTAGAGGGGTGAGTTTTAATAATAAAATCACCACAGGTTATGTTGGGGACACCTCAGTGATTTGATCTCTGTCCAAATCTGCCTCTGGTTTCTGTCAAGAAGCCACAACAAATCACTGCCTACAAAAATTGACAGAATCTTACTGTCTTTAAATACTGCTTTTAATTACTGCGCAATGTTTCTGGTTATTTTATTAATCTTCAAGGTCACACGGGCCTTTAGTCTTAAGGCCTCACATTCTTGTTATCCTGGTTTCAGACCAGTTCATAATAAACTTATTCAGTCTAGAAGTTTTTAACTTTTAAACCTATTCTTCCAGTATCAAGTAGGTAATGGTTATTAAATTGCAAGGAATCAGTTTAAGACTGTAAAGTCCCAAGTGTGACATTTCTGGTAGGATGTCTTGGTCTTTCAGAAGTGACAAACACCTGTTCACAGCACTGAAAACTAGAAACCATTCCAGTGTTCCCCTTTTGAGCATTTGCCATTGTTCTCACCTCGAAGACCCACAGGACACAGTTAAATTAAGACAGGTTTACAGTGACCACACCCACACCTGGTAGCTTGGATTATGTTTGGGTTTTTTTGTTGTTGTTATTGTAAGACTGCTCTAGAACCATGTATACTGACTGCAAAATCTTTTGAGGTGAGGTCCCAGTAGACCTATCTGACCTGCATTTGTGGTGCAGCAGCTCGCAAGTGCCTGCACCACAGGCAGAACCCAGTAGTGCTAAGTCTTGTACAATGGAAGTATGATGGCAATCCTTACCTTTGTAGCATTTGTAGTTTGTTCATGTTACTAATTTGGATTTTTATTTATTAGCATCTTTGTGGCAGAGTAATTCATGTGAGAAAGGGTTGCAGGTTTGGCCCTGCACAGGTGATTGTGGGACTGTGCTCACATGCTATTTGTGCAGAAAAATTCTTGGTCTAAGTAAGACTGGGTGGCTTGTGACTAGAGGACATGCTGCATTTTTGCCTAAAAACCAGAAGGCAACTAGTGAATAATAGCTGTAAGTCTGGCATCTTGCTGGGAGAAGTATTTTACTGCTGCGATACCATTAATGTTGACATTTAACTGCTCTATTTTTGGCAACCTTTCCTGTGAATCCAAATTGAGCAAAGCATTACAGGTCTTGCTGATAGGCTAAAATATAAAAAGAGAAATAGCCGGGTTGTGCTGCATTGAGAAATTATATGGTTGTTCTTTGCCTATTTCCCCTGCGGGCTTCAGCTAATTTCTCAGCTATGGGCTGACGTCAATGCTGCCAACCAGCACTGAAGGCTACATTGGTCACTGTCAGCTACAAGCAGCTCTGCAGTGCTGTGCACACGCAACAGTGAGCCCTTTCCTTGCACACCATCACCATGAAGTAAATTAGATTCACTGCCCTCTTAAAAGGTAATAATCCCAGTTCAAATGCCACATTCTTTTACTGTTTGAATGCTTCCCAGAAGGACTCTTTCTGATGAAAAAGAACAGTGGAAGTAAGTAGACACAAGGAAAAATATTCAGATGCCTCTGGCATAAGTAGCTGCAACAGCAATTAATGTCACTTTGCAAATCAGAATGTGATGCACTCATAAATCAGGTTTTTAAGGCAGAGAGTTATTTCTGAGCATAAATGAGCTGCAGACTCAGTTCTGTACTCACAATTATTCATGCCTGCAGAACTGTGGCTCAAACTGCAGAAAACCTGTTTATGGCTGAGCTAGGAACATGACAACAGTGATTATGGGACTTTCATACAGCATTATCTTGTTCCTAAATATAACTGTTTGTAGAAAATACTAAGACAATATGTATGAAATAGAAATCCAGTAGACAGAGCCAGGTTATCCCTTCCCTTCTGCTTTTTTTCTTTGTTTTTTTCCTTTCTTTTAAACACCTCCAGCATAAAAACAACATTGAGCTAAAGCTGCAGCATTTAAGCTACTGGAGTAATGCTTGAATCACTACAGTCAGGTTGTCCCAAGCTACGAGTAGCAAGCCAAGTTAGCAATTAAGGCTGACCAACTTCTGTAGTTACTATCACTCAAACACTTGTCCAGTAACTTCATGCTGCCATGCCTGATGCTGCTTGCTTCGCATTCTCAAGTCCTACATTGCCCCGTGGCTCCTGCTTCTCCTGCTTGCCTTAAGGACTCTTGCAGGCTAAGTCAAAGGATTCCTGGAGGGAGATGTTTTTTCTCCTTCAGCTGTCTTTGGGGTCTGACTCTTAATAGCAAGTTGTTTAATATATCAGGTAAGCTGAGATGACACATAAATTTGCTTAGAAAAACATCACATTTTTTTTTAATCAAATATGCTTGAACATCTAAACTTTGTTTTCAGGATATAATGTGGAGCTATGCTGTGGTACCTCCACCACATAGATTTGTCAGAAAATGTTCCTAACATGCCCCTGAAATAGCAGCAATGTTCCTGGGTTTTTTTGCTTCACATAAATATAAAAAAGATAGGCATTTGAAGTTTCACCAATAATGGGCCAAGCAGCTTTTATGTCACTTGGCTCCACCTTTTGTGACCACATTAACCACACACAAACCCAGAACCTCAGGTGATGTCAGAAAGATGACCACATGAACAGCACAAAAGCAAGTTATGTTATTCCTGAATTAAAAATAATGGTGTGTGATTTTCTGTCCCTTTGTGAATCAGTACTATGACCTTTCCTTGATGGAGCATCTCGTCTAATGAGGCACTTTTGTCCAGTATGTTCATATACTTCATTAATAATGAAGAAATGCAGCTACCTCATCCCTGACTGACTCACAATCAAAGGTTAATGGGTTCTGAGCTGTCCATTCCATGTCAAATACATTAGTAGTGTCATAAAACCACCTTCAACTGAAAGTCCCTTTATCCAAGAGCTTTACAAATAATACAGTGCAAACAGCAGGTAGTCCTTTGTTAGGGTGCATGTTTATGCTGGAAGAGATCCAATCCATCCCATATAATACCTCTACAAACAAAAATGGAGGAGCTCCTCTCTGGAAGTCCATTACTGATTCTGCAGGAAAAGGGCACCCTCCTTTCCTGGTCAAGAGAGCAAAGCAGAGGGAAAGCTTTCTACACTCAGCAGCACTCCTCTACCCTACCCGTAGTAAGGGGAGGGAAAGGCAGAGGCAGCCACAGAACAGAAGGTCTGTTTTCCAGAGATGGAAATTTTGTCTACCACCCATCTGCCTGCCCAACTTTTAATCCTCTCTGGAAGTCATATGAAGTATTCTGAATGTCCTTTGAATCACAACAAATATGAGAGTTTGAAAATACCCGGGTACAGAAAACTGCCCAGGAAACATGGTCTGAAATTCCCGTTTGTACCTTTTACTGAGCAGAGCCCTACTTTTCCTTGTTTTTCCCTTCCCTGTACAAGGGTGAGCCAAACCCAGGGAGAAGCAGAGACAAGAGCTAAGCATACTCTTCAAGAAGCCCAGCCAGAGCATGGCAGGAACACCTACATCTTAATTGCGCAGAGGGAAAAACGAAACCCTGACCCAACCCCTCTGACCACCAGTCATTTACAGACCAGTAGCCAAGTGGCACAGATTGTTGCAGGGTCTCCCTTTGTGCCCCAAGAGAGTACCATTGTAGACCTAAGAGGCATTGTGTGTAACACTTCAGAACAGTGTTTTCATAACATGAAAAATACATTTTACATGAACCAGACTTGGCTTGGGGGCGATTAGGAGATATGAAGCCTGCTGGAATGATGGTGACAGACTGGGAAATGTAGGGAGAAGTAAAAATGGTACAAATTTGTCTGTATGGGCTGCTGGAGATAGCACCCACTGGTTCACAAACTGTGCCTGGAATTGTGGAGGTGAGTGCTAACTTTCCCCAGCGCAAAAGTGCACTGGGGAGCATGTGGAACAGTTAAGTGCTTAGGATCCTGACCTATATTGTGCATTATTGTATAGTCCAGATCTCATCAGTGGAGCCATGACCCACGAATCAAAGCCATGGGAGAAAGACAGTTTGGGCAGCCACTGTGTGGGCAGCAGGCAGGGACTGAGATTGGCAAAAGGAGGCCAGGCTGGCACCAGAGATCTGATAGGAAAGGTGCTCTGGAGAGTGCAGATTTAGAAAGTAAGGGAGTACAGGGAGGTCTGTTGAGAAGAAATTGAGGTTAACAGGTTTGAAAGAGGCAATGAGGGAAGGAGGGAAGAAATAAGCAGATTGAAGTGTACAGAGTGCAAGTAGGGATGTTTTCCAGAAAATAAGGACTTACTGTAGTGCCTGGATGATGGTTGTAAACTGCTGCAGAACAAACAGCAGAGCAAACGTAGCTGCTTTTTCTTTCAGAGGAGCAGCTCTGAAAGAAGGCTACATACATAGCCTAGATCTGGAAAGTCCCACCCCTCGCCATTATAAACGTTTCACATACTAAGTTTTTTCCTCTGTTCTTCAATGAGATGAAATTTAGACCTTGTGAAACATTGTGGAAAAGACATGAGGGCCTACACTAGAGAAAAGGTTGGTATGTTGCAAGCATTCCTGCAGGATAGAGCTCAGTTCAAGTCAGGCCAGGCACAGATACAGCCTGGGCTCTGGTAGGCAAAGATCCAAACTACCACCCTAGTTCAGTGCAACACCATTGTATCTTCATTAGCATTTTAAACTACTGGAAGTGCTCCTGACAGTGGAAGTGTTATTTATTAGAAATTAATTATCACCCTTCAGAAAAAAATGTAGGCTGGTGGTCAGAACCAGACACAGTCACAACTGCTGGCTCTGACTCGTCTATGGCATTCTTTTCATGCCTCATTTAATGCTCAATTTCTGCATCTGCAGAAAGTAAGAATATACATCAATCAAACAGAAACTTAATTAAACATGCAATGGTCTTCCCTAAGAAGTAAATGCATTCTTACTGATCTCAATTTAATGTCAAAGGACCAAAAGACAGCTTCCTTTCATGCACAACAAAAAGAAATTTTCTCCAGTAGACCAGATGGTCATTGCTGCAACCACAGGGCTGAAAAAAATACCAAACCACACCTGTCCCAAAACTGAGCTGGAGAAAGACAACTCACAGCAAATCTGTTAACTAGCTTCTGGCCTATTCATTTTACTTGGGAGCAAATCTCCCAGCCATGGCACTCGGGGACAGTTTTAGTCTAATTTTGTGGCTATGATGATTATGGCAACATACCATGAAGAGAGATGACCTGTATTCATGGAATGGGTAAGCAGCATGGGTCTGTTTCCAGGTGGTGTATCTTAACATTCCCAGCAAAGTGGGTCAGTAAAACTCATCTTGTACTGAGAATATAAATGAAACTATTCACTATCTACATGTTCAGATGACTTTTCCTCTAATAGATATTAATCCTACTAAGTCAGTGTATTTATTATAGGCTACATTCCTCACAAGTTAAAGACACAGAATTCTGTCAGGCTCTAACAGAGTTCTGTAAACAGCTGCGCCAGTGAGTAGCTCATAAGCCACAGTCACATTGTTTAATTGTGGTTTTTGAATGAAAAAAAAAAAAAAATCTTACCTTAGCCTAGGCTAACAGCACTAGCTGATGCACAGCAGTACATTTGACTGATGTTGTACTGAGAAATGAGTTTTGGTGGGATTTGTTTTTCAATGAAATTCTAAACATAGTAAATGCACAACTGAGAACTGCAGTGCTATTTTAAAACTGCCACTGCAGTTAACTAAAATTGATCTCTCTAACAAGCGCTAAAAATAGAAAGAAGAGAGCACAGGACTTTTCATATTGCTCCCTGCAGGCTCCTTAAATACGAGCGAATATGACCTTCACGCAAAGCTGTCCCAGAGTGTGGGACAATGAGTGATATTTCACATTCCACTGCTCTAGAACAGGAATTGATTTATTACCCTGCTAGCTAGGGAATTCATTTACATGTTTCCATTTATAACGCTGCTGCAGCATCAAAAGGAAAGAAAGGAGTATTTTGTTTACTTCTATTCAGCAGTTTAGAAGCAAAGCATCAATTCTGGAAATAATAATATGCTGTATAATACCAAGTGCTACACCTGATAGCCTTTTTTGCTGGGCTTTCCTAGTTGAAGAGACATAAAGCAGAGGAATCTCTGATGATCTCCTGATATATATTTCCCCTCATGTGAAAAAGACGTGAAATGATCCTGCAGACCTTGTGAATCACGAAACATCTTTTCCTGCACCCCACGCGCTTCAGCACTGGGTTACTCTGGTGCAGTTATACAAAAGCCCCAGTGATGTCCACAACTGGAAGCTAACCTCAGAACAAGAAGGCAGTATTTCCAGTACAGCTGGGGAGAAAAAAATTCTCTTACCCCACAAGAATTTAGAAAATAAACTCTGATAATTTTTTAAGAGTGCAACCTCTCAATTGTTGTTAGATGGATGTGAATATTTCTACAAATGTGAATTACAATTAAGTTCTAAATGGTACTACTTAGCCTGAAATCGAAACCTTTTCTGTTTTGAAAATTTCAAAACAGAATGCTTTAACAGCTTTGGAAGAATAGCAGAAAACTATTTGTAAATATGACTTAAAAAAGCTATCCTGCTAGGATTGGGGAATGGCAATTCTCTCTCAACAAACGTGTTAACATGAGAGATTCTCTCCTCTGGTGGCTATGCAGCGATGCCTAAACCTTTGATGAGCTATTCTATATCTTGGGAAGCAGTACTGAGCAGATGTGATTTAAAGCAAAAATTCCTCAAGTTCATGGACAAGCATCTGTCCAGTCTCTACCTAAACCATCAGCTGTCTCATCTAAACACAAACCCAAGCACAACACATTGTGTAAACAAGCTTTGATCTGCTGTTCAATCAAATGGCATTCGTGAGCTGCAGACAAGATATAAATCTGTGTACATACAGTCAGCTTAAACCCAAAGCTTTAATGCAACTTACAGGCTTCATCCCAACTTCCTCTACAGATATTCTTTACACTACATTTCCACACAAGTACCACAAGCTTACCTGGTCCTAGCTTAGAAACTGCATAAAGGAGGTCATAGTTGATGACAGGTGTTGCATCATCTATTGGTTGCCACCCTACAGGTGGAGAGGCTGGAGGCGAGATGAGAAACTGTTTTGCAGGCTGTGGTGGTGCCAAATGAAGCTTGTCTCCATCTGTCTCAGAGGTCTGAATCTTTAAAGCATAAGAAATACATTGTTTAGTACAGGATGGCTAAATGGAATGATTAATCAAATCATACACTTCTACCTAAGTGGAGTTTCAGCATCAGGCTCAGCAGAGAAGGCCTAGAGATGGTGGGAGTGGGGGGAGAGGGTGGGTTGGGGGGTGTTGTTTTATGAGCACAGCTGCAACATTTGTGCCTACTGTATGTGTTCTCTGAGGATAAATGCAAAGCTTTGGTATCCACAGTTGCTAGTTTATAGAGATTTTTGAGGCTGAAAAGATACTGTAGTGATCTACTGGCCTAAGCTTCTGTAAAACCTCCAGACATTAGACAATAAACCAGTAACTCCTGCACCAAGGCTTTATCAGTAACTTCAGAAAGGTTTCTTAAGGTTTGATTTCTTTAGCTGAAGTGATGAAGGAATCTAACATGGTCCTTAGTCATTTACAACTCATTGTTCTACCTTTATATCCATTTGAAATTAACTTTTTTTTGGTATATAAAAGAAGTTTCAACATCAACTATCTCATACTACAGCCATACCTGAGCAAGAACTAGTAGTCTGGCTGAGGCCCATTGTCGTGGTAGG
Source organism: Ramphastos sulfuratus (assembly GCA_013399055.1). Classification (NCBI taxonomy): domain Eukaryota; kingdom Metazoa; phylum Chordata; class Aves; order Piciformes; family Ramphastidae; genus Ramphastos; species Ramphastos sulfuratus. Next base: position 17,708 of record WBNM01038910.1, on the reverse strand, counting down.
CCTAAGTAGGCCAAATTAGGCTTGTACATATCCTGGCTTGCCCAGGCATTTTCTGCTCTCCCTCCTTCTGTTTTGGGGAGAGCAACCGTGGGAAAAGGGACAAAGAACCTGGAGCCACTGAGTCTGGGATCTGTGGCCTGCCCAGCAACTGCGGTAAATAAGGTGCACACAGTTGCCTTGTGCAAGGCTATGTTCTGCCCAAAAAAGGGTAAAGCAAGCCTATGGCTTCACCCAATATGGCCAAATATTGGCTAACTGCCATTTGATTGGCTATCTCGTGTCCAAAGGCCCATTAGTCTCAGGCTGTATTGGATAAAAGGAGATGAGCAGGGAACACAGCGCGCTTTTGCCATTACAAAGTGTGTCTGCTATTGCATCCGTGCCTGCTGCCTCATTGATCCTGAGCTGAGGCTCTGGTACCTCCACGCATTCGGCCTGCACAGCCAGCGTGACACCGTGCCCAGACTGCACATCGCAAGACATCCTGCTGCACGAGAGCCTGCTGCCAAGAGAGCCAGGACCAGGTCAGAGATCGTCTGCCTCCTTTCTGAGGCGTCCAAGAGCCTGAGGAAGCTCCAAAGCCTCTAGCAGCTTTCGGCCTGGCAGCAGCCCTGCCATGTGCTTTGGGTATTGTCCCATAATATTTTGTGAGTAAATTCCAAATGCCTCTTGTAATTATTAATTGCCTTCTGCCATAAGCAGAAAGCTGCTCCTTGCGTCCATCTAGTGAGCAAGCGGTGTACTGGCCGGAAGCGGTAAGCTGACCGCAAAGCCTTCTCTTTCAGTTTAAATCGAGTTCAATTAATGTATATATTTAATAGTTATTTCTAGATCCTATTATAACCTGTATATAGTTTCCATAATGTTGCAAAGAGCCTGTTATTATTATTAAATGGTGATCGGGGTGATGCGAGTTCTGAATATTTAATATTAATAAACTATATATTAATATTTTTAAAATATCATCTCGCAATAATTAATTACCCCTTCCATAACACCCATATAAACATACACTGCTCTAGACACAGTGCTGCTTCCACATACTCATTCCCTGGACACTACTAATAAGCTCTTTTGAGAAAGCACAGAGAGCATAGTGCAGGCTTTGCAGGAAACCAGCTTAGGTATGGAGAGTAATCACTACTATGTACGTTTCCCTTTTTCTTGTGTTATCCCAAGTTTCCTGTCAACTTCTTTATTGTGCAGTTGGAGTAAAATGATTCTCAGATCTGCTTAGCAGCAGGTTTTGAAACCTTTCAGAAAAAAAATCAGAGCCAGATCTAGAAGATTAGGACATATAAAATGGGACTGGAGTAGACTGTCAACACCTGAGTCCAGCTGTAAGATCTTTTGAATTAATCTAAACCATTAAGCATACTGTTTTTTCACAACTGTAATTTCCTGAGGTTCCATTTCTGCCTAGGGTCAAAATGGCCCCTATTCTGACCAGGCTGTAGAGGCACAAAATGTAACTGCATCTTAAGTTTGACTGGTACCTTCAACAGAGTCTGCCTTTAACCTAAGGCCTCTGAAGGACCTATCTGGCAGCTCAAAGCACACTTATATGGCTTCTAAGTATTAATGAGTATCCAATAAGCCGCAGTGTCCACAACAGCTTATTAAAACACACTCAGAAGAGGTAGTGGTTGGGTTCTCAACCTCCCATACCTTTCTATTGCCTGGCTGGTGCCTATTACTCACCCAGGCTGTGGGACAACTGAGTTCTCTCACCCTTGACCAAGAAGAATTGAACCCCCAATCTCATACTTCCAACAGCTAGATATAATCTCCTATTCTCCCTCTACCTTCTCCTTTTTATTTGAGTTTACTGAATTCCTTTTAGAAAATTCACATGCGTTCACTAAGAAAAAAAGAAAAGGCAGGAGGAAGCCTGACTGTGGCTCAGGGTTGTGGTAAAATAAGTAACCAAGTCCTACTTTTTTAATGAACTTAAAATACTTCACCAAATGTTTATGGCTAGAGAGTTACCCACAGACAACAGCCAATGCTATAAATCAGTTCTAAGCTATGTAACTTCTGTGTGTTGAATAAGCAACCTGGGTCTTAAGTGGTCCTGTGCACTGGGTGAGTACAGCTCAGGCAACATAAGGATGTCTGAGTAATCTCTCTGCTAAGAGATTGGGCATGGGAGAAACCTTTCAGGGTTACTGTGCAATACTCTTATAAAAGCTGCATACTAAGATAGAAGTAGATACCAGATTTCATTACCTGTGCAAAATACAACTTCAACTTCTTCCCTCTGAACTGTGTTTCATGCAGCTCTATTCTGGCACGAGCAGCCGATTTGGGACTACTAAAATTTATCCTTACACGCCTGAAGCTTTTAAACAGCTGGAATGTCACACAGTCATCATAGGCACGGAACAAGCCTTCAAAGTTTTCCTGGAAATGAAAAAGAAATAATGCTGAAGATTAACCTGGTGCTCTAGGACATAAATCTGTGTCAAAGGATAATCTGAAACTTGATGACAGCTGTTTATCCTGGAGGTTTCTGGGTGTCCACAGCCTAACAGAGGCTCTGTGAAAAGAATCTAAGGAAAGCACTGGTCTGGCTATGCTGAACTCCGCAAAATATCTGGGGGAAGGAGTCTTCAAGTTGAGAAACCAGCAGCTATTGAACTTCTTGTGGAAAAACTGCAACAGTGACTTCAGAAATGAAGCCAAAAAGGGCATATGACTGAAAATACCAGACAACTGTGATGTCATCTGACAAAAAACCAACATTGTGCTTAATTACAAAGGAGCGAGCAGACAAAGTCAGGCCTAATGGAACTGATAGTTACATTCACACCAACACTGCAGAGTCATTTTGTATTGCTTGCTCTATTTTTCTGGATGTTTTGTCATTCAAATACTTAGCACAGAAACACATTCATTGCTTGAGAGTGCATCAACAGGAAATAATGGAAAATGATGACCTGTCTCAAATTAGGGGCTTTAAAATGTTTAGCTGTAGAATTCCCATGTTCAAAAGCGCATGACAAAATACAGATATTGTAACATTGTGAAAGAAAGGTCTGATGTGTGCAACATCTATGGACCTAGAGACCAACAGAAATTCAAGGTACATTAGCAGCCTTTGGAGGATCAGACTCTGTGAACTATGCACACACAGAGGACTAGTTCCACATCAAATAAAACTGAAGTCCTAAAATCAATTCTGACACTTGCACAGGTCTTTTTACTCATACAAGCATAGATTCATAAAATATTAAGACTGAAAGGGAGCAGTTTATCATTTAGTCTAGGTCTTTGTGTTTACTTGGAATTTCGACTGCCATCTAGTGAGTCTCGCATAAAGCCCCAGCATTCTAACTACTGCAACCAAGACCTCATTAGAAGATGGAGAATCAGCCAGAACAAAGCCCTTTCTTTTAAGAGTTCTTTATCCTGGAAAAAAACCCAGCATTTGAGATGAGTTGTCACACCATTTCATATACTGAAGACTGTTACGTTAGGTATTTGTAGAATTACAATAACCTCATTTTTACGTGTGTGAAAATGCAACTTCTTTACTTCTCAGTCAGGAAAACATTTTCTTAACCCTTATGAGTGCATAACTGGCACAGGCTGCAGAACATGAAATAGAAAATGCACAGTTTATGTAATCTGATCTACTTCAGTTGTCATCTGTTGATTTTTGTCTTTCTTCTAAACACAATGAAGCTGCATCAGGGAGCACCAACAGCACTGTGGCAGTGCTTACAGTCAGTGTTGCTGAAGAATTAACCAGGAAAACAAGGAGCATGAAACACTAATGGGCATGTACCAGATCTTTCATTTGCTGCCAGCTCTGTGGTCTTCTTCCCCACAACTGATATTCCATCTCTGGCAACCTTTCAAAAGCACCTCCCTGTGGTCTATTAAGCTTTCATGAATTTATTTTCATCTTGCCTGACCTCGTTCCCCTCTTCCTCTTACCACAGGAGATACTTTGGAGGATCAGGGGGGAAAAAAAAAGAGACAAGAACTCAGTGGTTTGGTTGAGAGTGAATAAGGCATGCAGCAATCCCACAAGCAGCACGATGTTGATAGGTTTGTACAGATGGGTCTACTCATACCACCTAATGGTCACATTGCCAACATTTCGCACCTGAGTTATGTTTTTTTTAACTGCTTTGCTTACAAATTTGCAAAATTCTATTTTTCAAACAGATGTCATATCCAGTGACACTTGTATAAAGGTCAGCCAAAAGCAGCTGTCATCTCAGTCCTGTCCTGCGTGGAGTTTTGATGCTACAACCTTCACAATGACCAGGCAAAGAGAGTTGGAGGAAAGGAGAGACAGGAATAGGAGATGTGTAAAGTAGGACTTTGTGGCATTCAGAAATGTGCAATACTGTGTATAAGCTAAATAAAAGCCAACAGTCACTACCTGATCAAAGCTTATGTCTTAATGTTACCTGTATTAATCTATTGCAGACTTCTCCAATATTAAAAAAATCACATTAAACTAGACAAACTTAAGTAGATATATATGACAGATATGAAGGTATTCATATATATACATACATATATATATTCATACATATATATACACATGAAAAAATTATTTATATATATATATATATGATGATGAAGAAGATAAAACAGAAGTCATACAAGCTAACAGTAAGCAGCATGGTCCACATTTCCAGGTCTTCTGTGGGACTTCTAAGTTTCCCTACAAGACAGCAATGAAATCAGTCATCATTTTAAAAAGAAATACTTCACCAATGACGCAAGAAACCATGCATGGACTTGTCTGGATGCTGGGAAGTATCTGTAATAACTGACTATTTCTGAGGAAACATGATTCTTCCTGTCTGGACACAGCAGTAACGTTGTGCACGGGCCAGTCCTATCTGCCTTCCTCTTTGTGCCCAGCACAACCACCCAGAACCTAGATCCTGGGTAGGGACATAATGCAAAAGAAGAGAGAACAAAATTTCAAATGTGGGACCAAGAACAGCAAGCAGAAGAAAGTTCTGGATGCATTTCTGGATTTCTGGAGATGCACTCTCATTAGGCACTGAAAGGGACAGATGGGAGTTTCTCTAAATAAAGCTGATTACATACCGGACAGCAAATGTAGTACTGGGAGAACATTAAAGTGCTATGGACTTTATTCTGCTTGCTTTTCAGTTTGATACTGGTGCAGGTTTAGATATCCAGCTTTGATTAATGCTCCTAAAAATGCCATGGGGAGGAGGGAAATCAAGGGCCTCTGTTTGAGGGCTATATTAACACAGGGCAGTCTAGCTACAGTGGGGACACATCTACTGCACCGACTGAAACTGCAACTCATTAACAAGATTCATATATCCAATTCTTTTTCTACGTTTTCAGCTGATAATAATAATGACCTCAGCAGAGGTCATTAATCGTCAACTGCAGTTAATGGCCCTTAGCTGCATCTTGAGCCATCCCAACTCTTCCCATCTTGATATTAATTCCCAGGAAATGCCATATGCCATAATTGCTATTGCCTGTGACTTCTAATGTCTGCTGAATGTACTTATCTGGATAAAAGCCTTTCATAGTAATTCTGATCTATAAGGGAATGTATCATATGCATTTTAAAGACTTGGGCAAATTATCTCCCTTTCAAGTTTCATGGATAAATTATTCAAGACTCATAATCCTCTCAATTCAGGACTTTTAAGATGTTTTTAGAATTCGGTATTTTTTAAAATGCTTTTAAAAACCAAGTATTTAAATTTTCAGAATACTTTGAAAACTCCTGAAAAAACATAAAGGAACGTCAGAAGTTAAGCAGCAGTTTTACTACTCTTACAAAGTCCAAGTACAGAAAGTCATGAGTCTGGGATTTGGCATATCTTCATCCATCAGAAGTATGACTCTCTGAGACCAAATTAATGCTCTAGCAAGTGTGAGTAGCCTTCATTTGTCCAATACTGCAGAAATTCTTACTTCTCCCTTGTGGGCTTCATGCTCCCTCCTCATCTTACTAAGAACTCGTGGGGTCTGTGCCTCCCCTCATCTCACTATTCCTTTGTGCAACATTGGGCATCTCTCCCCAGTCACTTTCCAACAGCTCCCATCACCCACCATTCACCACCTCCATCAGTTTCTAGAAAGTGTGTGTGTGTGGGCTGGCTTTGTTTGTTTGGGGTATTTTTGTTTTGTTTAACTTACAAAATTAACACAAAGTAGAAGCATATTAATTAAGGCTGCTGATTGCTCAAACTTGATTGTTATCACTTACAACAACGGCCAATGCTGAGGACAACCAGAGCATCATCCAAGGAAGAAATGAGCACTGGAGTAACAGACACAAGCTAATAACCTCGGAGTGCTAGGGCAAAGTTATGCATCCCTGGGCTAAAACCTGTTCTGCTAGTCACCAGGAGTTCATCTATGAACCAAGATCTTCTAAGTCACACAATAAAAGTGATCAGTGAAATGCATCCTTAAGGAGGCAAACAAAATACTGGATGTATCTGGAAAAGTTTTAACAACATTATACAGAGCACTATTGTACCTTATTAAAAATCCAGAGTTTGCTTCCTGTATCCCTGACAGCTTAAGCAAAATGGGAGTAAATTCGGGGAACAAACAGCTTCATCAGAAATGAAAATGCTTGGCTTATTTAGCAAAACAGTAAAAAATAAAAGGAGAAAAGGCTGAGGGGAGACTTTCTTGCTCTCTACAACTGCCTGAAAGGAAGTTGTATTGAGGTGGGTGCTAGTCTCTTCTCTCTAGTAACATGTGATAAGAGGAGAAGAAATGGCCCCAAGCTACACCAGAGGAGGTTTAGATTGGAGATTACAAGAACCTACTGAAAGGTTCACAACCACTGAGATAGGCTTCCCAGGGAGATGGATGAATCTTTGTAGTTGTTTAAAAGATGAAGAGATGTGGTGCTAAGGAATGTGGTTTAGCGCCAGACTTGGTAGAGTTAGATAATGGTTGGACTCTTAAAAATATCTTTTCCAACTGAAATAATCCTATGATTCTATGAAAGCCTGAGAGGAGATGGGATAATCATCAGTAGTTTACCAGAACTGTACAAAGCACACTGTATAAAAATTAGAAGACTACATTGACACAAAACAAGTGGAAACAATTGACATAAATAGGTTTGTAAGTTAAAAAAAGCTTTCAAACATCAGAGTTATGATCCAGAAACAACCTTCCAATTACAGCAGCAGTAGCAAATGTTTTTTTAAGATTGACTTTGGTTAGCTCATGTGAGGAATTATGATAAAATATCAACACAACAAGCATTTTAGAACATGACTGCCTGCATTAGCAAGTGAATTGGGTTCCAACACAGTAAGTCCTTGTGATTTATTTTCAAACATTTCTTTGGTGAATAGCTCCACTGGTATTGTGTTCATTCAGGACAAAAGCCAAGGCCTAACTCAAATCAATGGAAGTCTTTCCACAGACATCAGTGAGCTTTGGATTAGAGCCCTAGAACTCAGAACACAAATTCCATTTTACTGTTCGGTGTGTTTACACTCATTATTACCCTTGTTACATATTTCATTTAGGGGAGACCTTCAATTTCAAACTTTAGTCTAACCCTTTTTCCTAGAGTTTTGCAAGCAAATAAAGCATGTATTTTTTCCATTTTAGTTTTTCCTGTTCATTCGTATAAAAGGTAATCCAAGCAACACAATAATCCAGGTACACAATAGGGAAACTAAGACATAATTTACAATTATAGAAATTCAATAAACTATTAAAGAAATAAACTTGTCTCAGAGTTGAATGCTTTCTCTTTCCACATCACCACACTGCTTCCAACACTGCAGGTCACTCAAGTGGCACAAGAAGAAAAATGGATTTGGTAGAACATATGGAGGCCATGCACCAAGGACTCTAGTAGGACAAAAACATTCTACCAACAGATTCATCCCCCACCGAGCTAGAACAGAACTAATTCTGTTCAGTGATTTTACTTCTCAGCTCAGTCTCAGTGACGGCACTGCCTGAAATTAATGGCGTATTTTGCAAACAGTGTCCACTTCTAGCAGTGATAACACTGAATGTTTCTAGTTAGTACCAAGGACTTACATGCAGAAAGGTTCTTGGTTATATTTGCTCCTGTGGAGACTCCAAGGTCACTAGCTAAATCTTGTGTGCCACATTGGAGGTGCAGATACAGTGAAGCAGATAGGACAGGTGACCCAAAACTGGCCAACAAGGGATTCCATTCCATGGATATCATATTCAGCATAAAGCTAAGAGATCACCAGAGTCAAGTCTCTTCCTTAATGGGCAGCATCTGAGAAGGACTGTTTTGCCTTCAATCCCAATCCTAAATCTGGTTCCCTTCTGCTGCTGAGTCCATTTGGAGACTTCCCCAGTGCCACTCCACAGCTACGACAGTGATGTCATTGCCATCAGGGGGGTGGGTTCAATATTGGGTTTTGTGTAAACAACAATAACAACAACACTGTTTTCCATTAAAGTTGTTTTGGTTTGTTTTTTTTCCCCCAGTATCTTTTCCCTTCCTATTTGGGAAGGGAGAGAGGTTGATAGAGAGCATTTGTAATTTTTCTGGTGGCCAGACAATCCTTAACCACTGACACTTGTTTACAGTAGTGATCATGGGCATACTGGTCAGTTCCAAGGACCTGAAGGAGTCACTAAAGTGGCACACATTTCAGGAAAAATATCATAATACAGAAGCCTTGAAAATATCAGCTGGAAGTAATTTCAGGATGGGGTTGTGTCAGTGTCACCTGAAGGGTATTGTAATGACTTAGTCTGGATGTTGTGTATGGTTTTTCTCAGCAGGATTAAGGAGGATGGAGGCAAACTGCAAGAGCAGCAGGATACAATTGCAGGTATGATCAAAGATGTGGTAAGCCTTTCAAAGGAGGGTTTAGGGCAACTCTCTGTGGCCAGCTCTTTCTGTGTTGACTGTAAGGGTTGGCAGATTCCATCAATCCTCCCTGGCCACAGCGAGCTGGCTGTGCAGAATTGCCCTGTTCTCCATCACAGGAGGCAGAGGTAGATGATTTTATCTTGGGAAATGAAACTAAAGTATGATGTGTGTTCTTGCCACAAATAGGGAGATCAGTAAATGTTGTGAAGGGAAAGAGATTATCTGAATTAAAATAAGCCCCATCTCTGGAATGAAACAAAGACTGCCCATTAAAAGGTTTAGGCTCAAACTGAGGAAGTTATTTAGCACTACACCCATAAGATTTCAAAGTGCTATTGACCAGAATTAGCTAAAAAGGTTAATTACCTTCACGGAAAAGATAGGAAGGAAAAATTACAGGAGGGCAAGAAAGGGAGAGAAGGGATGAAAATTCTGATTGCAATCCCATAGAGGGNAATCGAACCCACACAAAAGAAAAAAAAAAAAAAAAAAAAAAAAAAAAAAAAAAAAAAAAAAAAAAAAAAAAGAGCAATAGCAAAACATGTCCTTCCACATGTCATTCATCAGGGTACATCTCTACATGTGTAACACTTCTACATGTGAAAATTTTGAAAGGAGGAAAACAAGAGAGGACACTAAGTATTTTCTGAGGTAAACAAAATTACAGCATACTCTGCCCGTGACTTTCTGGCTAGCACACTAAAAAAGTGCGTTTCTCACCTGAGCAAACTTCTGCTCATCTCTTCCTGAAGTAAAAGTATTGAGACAGGGGTGAGAAGACTTTGGCTTTATTTAATGACACTAAACACAGTATTAATTATCTTCTTCCAAAATTGCATGATTGCCTCAGTACAGGAGCAAATCGGTCCAGGTTTGCTACCCCAGTTCATGCAGTTTGTTTTTCTTTGCTTGGCTTTCTGTTATTTTTAAGGGGTGAAGGCCATGTACATTGCTAGCCAGAGATGAAATTAAACATTCTAAGCCAAAATAAATGTTAAGGTTGAACTTTGAAAGGGACAGGTTAAAAAAAATGCATTAAATCTTGCTCACTTTGGTTAAATCGAGATCAATTTGTTTGCACTATTGAAACGCCATTAACAGTAAAGGAGATCCTAATAACTTTCACTGTGTAAAGAAAATGCATTTTGTATTCCATGTATGATGCTAAGTGACCTTGTTGCTCTGCTCTTTGCAGTGAAACAACCCTAAACAGAACACACATAGGACATAAAGCACATCTGCTCACGGCCCTGCCACATGTGCTGCCATGTTCCCTTACACACTAGGGCTGTTTTGGAGGCATCTGCTTAGAACCTTTAGATTATGAAGGCTGCATGCAGGTTTTGCCTTTGTTTTGTGCCCGAATCATTCTGACAGCAGAAATATTTGATGAAATGATTCCTGCTGTGCTGGTTTAAGGCTAATTGGAATATTTTAATAGAGAAAATTATATTCTAGGCTGTGAAAAGGAAACAATGGTGATGTCTACTTCACTCCTAGGCTTGCTGAGATGTTTAGGAATAAGTACTCAAAACAAAAGATAAGCCACTTGGGCTTGTTGCTCTCTGTCAGGCACAGGGTCTGGGGCTGTCTACCAGCTTCTGAACTTCTCCTCTCTGCCGATTTCACTAACCACTTTTTTTCCTTCTAATTCCTCCTCTGACCGATCCTCAAAACCTTGGGGTAAGGTATAGGGGTGGGGAGAAGGTGGAAGGGTGGTTGGGAGCCCCTCCTGGGGGCTCTGATTTCTGGGAGGGGTGTTGTGTTTCTGTATATTCTGTAAACATTCCTGTATATAGTGTATATATATTCTGTAGTGTATATATATTCTGTATATTCTGTAAATATTCCTGTATATAGTGTATGTATCTGCTTGTATATTGTGCTGAGCTGTAAATAGAGCTTCATCTAAACTTCCAGCCGACTGAGTTTTAGCCTGGGTCATTTTACAAAGTGTGGGGGGGCGGGGAACTCCCAAACCCACATCACCTGCTTACAGATTCAGTGTCTTGTTCCAGAGAGGGATTCTGAGGAAGAGTAATAGACATCACACAACATGGTACAGATGAACCATTTGTAATTCATCATCTCACAAAAGACATGTGATGACACAAATAGGCAGGAAACTGGAAGAAGCTTGATAGTTCATCTCACACCAGGACTGAGGCAATAAGTGCCATCCATCCCTCATTACCAGTCTTCCTGCATAAGGATGGTCCACCAAGACATGATAGCACTGCAAAACTCCTGGTGAGCAGAACAAGTCAGACTTGCCTCTTGAAAACTCAGCTGAAGGAACAAAATTTATGTTCAGCTTCCAGCTCATCAGCACAACAAAAGGTAGAGAGATGGTATCTGCCCCAAAGCTTAATGGAAACGGCATCCATATTTCAGAAGAGGCTGACAAATGTCAGGGGCACAGAATTTTGCAGCATTGCCTTTTCTGTTTTTAACCAGCTCACATCCCTGTTTACCTCAATGTGACGCACATTCGTCCTGCTTAGCTCCACTGATCTGGAAACCAAAGGCTCCTTCAAGACAAAATAAATTGTTCCTGTGGCAATGCCAAGGGGGTGATTTAATATAGTTTGGAGACTTCTCAATTCAATTTCACACCCAACGATTGAGCTAAAAGAAAAATCCAGGCTTTACATCTCTTCTTTACATAAGCACCACTATTTTAGTGTTCCACCAACAACAGCTTTTCTGAGCATTACATATTTAAAGTGCTCTAGTTCCAGATGCCACATTAACTCCCTGAAACACTGGAAATGCTCTTTCAAACCAGCTGGCCAAGTGCACATTACCTGACTAGATCTATTCGTTTCACACTCAGTGCTAAGGAGTGTTCTGTAGGCACCGTGCACTGCTGATTCTTGTGGTGGCTACCATTTTGTGCAACATCACTCAATAGTTTGCTGGCTTTTTTTTCTTTTTTTTTCTTACTCTTTTGCATCATATTTGGAGCAAAGAAAAAAGAAGAGGTATGTGGAGGATGCAATGCAATTTCTGTTTTTGAAATAGCAGTCCTACAATTTGGCTTGAGAATGATAAAAATAATGCTAATGAGAAAGGCATGCAGAAAAGATTCAAACCATCTTAAAAAAAAGAAACAAAACTGGTTTTGGTTTTGTTTTTGTTTGTTTTAAGAATTCAAGCAATAACTGAGTAGATAATGTATGCAGTTAACCACAGGGAACTCAAATGCAGTGGATTTAAGAATGTACGTAGTACAATACCAACTATTGGATTTGTCTTCTTGCTGCAAATCTTTAAGCCCTACAATTAATTGGTAGCACAAAGAACAAATTAATGTTTATCCTGTTTCAACAATTCCTAAAGTTCCCATTATCTTAATTTAGCAAATAAAACGAAGGAAAACCAATATTAATTAGCTTTTATCAATAGCTGCTATGTTTACATCAGTAAAGGTGTTCCAGTAGATCTCTATATCAAAACAGTTGGTGCTGAAGACATTCTGAGGAGGTGCCATGGACTGAATGCCCATTAGCAGTTGGAGTTTATTACTGGAGTGCCTCTTTATATTAGTTTCATCTGAAAGGTATCCAGTTCATGAACTGCTCTGTGATGTGCATGAAAAGCACAGCTAATAAAGATCAACAGGAAAGGTGCCTCACGAGAATCCCCAGCTCAGACTGCAGATGCCAGTTAGACACAAAACAGTATCTCTCATCACAACAGGTAGCAATTGTTCTTGGGAAAAAAAAAAAAAAAAAAACCAAGAAAAATCCTGAAGTGCTAGGGAGAACAATAAATAAGAGACTGGTAGTCAAACGTGCAGGAAACTAGGGTTAAAGTTATATATGTAAAAAATATTCATACTGCATAAAATTAGGGACCATAAAAAAAAAACAAGGCTACATAACTATCCACATTGTTATTACACTACTTTTCATCAATCTCTGATAATTTAAGTTTCATCTCCTCAAGCCTTCTGAAGTATATCGCTTTCCATGTGGTAACACCAAGGTGAGAACAGACTCACTCATAGCCACAATGCCCACTTTTGAGCCACCAGGGCAGGAGAAACAGTGTTTGCATAACTCATTCAGAAGCATATTACTTCTGCAAGCATGTGTAACTCCAGTCAGAGCATCTAGAAAGCTAAGACTCTTAAAAATCTGTTATCAAGCCTGTTTGTGTGTCAGGAGACAACTCTGTTCCTCTCAGTGATGCAGAATCAGGACCTCACTGAACAGGATGGTAAATGCAGGAATTAAATGTAATGAAGAGAACACTAAAAGCTGAGAAAATTTGTTTGGGTTATACTCTTGGAGTAATGTTGTAAAACATTATATATATATATATATATACTCTTGGAGTAATGTTGTAAAACAACCATAAATACATCCTGTTCATTCCATGGCTCTGTCAAACCAGTTACACTACAAAAATAAACAAGAAAAAGCCATGGAACAGTTAAATAAAATGCTTGCCTTGCCCAAATTGAATTTACTATTTCTCCTACAGTAATCAACATTTTGAGCAGTTCAGTTGTTTCTCATCATGGTCAAGGGGAATGCATTTCCCCTTCCCTCTCACCCAGCAACTGCATACTGCCCTAACTTGCCTGGATTTAGAAAGGACGCTGACAATTTTGAAAGTGGATATTTAAAAACAAACAGTAGGAGAGTGGAAGATAATCTAATCTCATGCCCTGTCAAAAATGTCATTTAACAGTTGAAGTAAAGTAGAAAGGAAAACTGCTTGACCCACCAATACACATCCATCCTCAGAAGACAGTAAAAAAAGACAAAACTCTCTAATTAAATTTATCTTAAAATACAAAGGGAAATAGTCTACCCAGAGACATAAACGTAGAGTTTTCACTCAGGTTGTTAAGTCTTGCTTTACACCTCTGCAGTAAAACAGAAAGAGTCTTACTATCCTCTCTTGCCTTTCTCCCTGCCATTGCAGCCCAAAACCAGTGGGCAGAATCAGCAGTACTGTGATCACTGTCTAACACTCTGCTCATACTATTTTGACTGTTTCTTATTCTTGCCAGTATGTCTCAACCATCTGTCATTTGCTGTCTTACACTTCATTTGCAAATTACTCAAGCAGGTCTGTTGCCTATATATATTTGAACATCTCCTAGAAGCTGCAGCCTCTAAGACTGAAGTCTTTTCGTCCAGTAACAGTACATATAACCATAAGTGCTTTAGGTTGGTAAGGTCCTTTAAAGGTCATCCCTCCCCGCAGAGAAGAGGCACATCTTTAATTACATCAGTTGCTCAGAGCCCCATCCATAGATCAACTGAATATTTCCAGGGATGGGTCTCCTACCACCTCTGGGCAACCTGGGCCAGTGTTTCACCGCCCTCACTGTGAAAATGTTTTCCTTGTATCTAGTCTAAATCTCCCCTCTTTTAGTTTAAAATCATCACCTCTGTTTTGTCACAACAGGCTCTGTTAAAAAGACTGCACCCATCTTTCCAGTATGTCCCCATTAAGCACTGGGAGGCTGCAGTTAAGGTCCCCCTGCAGCCTTCTCTTCCCCAGAACAACCCCAACTCCCTCAGCTTGTCCTTGTAGAAATACTCTTGAGGCACTCCTCTGCACTTGCTTGAACACATTAACTTCCTTCTCAGGCTGAGGGCTCCAGAGCTGGACACAGTACTGCAGGTGAAGTTTCTCCAGAGTGGAGTAAAGGACAGTAATATGCTATCTTCAGTTGAGCAACTGAATGAAGTCTTTAGTAAACCTACACAGACTACGTTTCAAGTTTAATAGTATAAAAAAAAAAATATCAGAAATAAGCACATACGGAAGAGCTGAAAAGGGAACAAAGGAAAAATAATCCTTGGGTTCAAAACGAGCAAAGGTGCACACAGAGGAGGCTTCCTCCTTAAAAATGTGACAAACACAGGGATTTGGGAAACTCCAGGATCCATTTCAGGCATATTCTGACCTATTCTATCTCTCGTACATCCAGTTCAGTGTAAGTGATGGAATAGGAGCACAGTGGCCACACAGCACTTCAGCGTAACTGAATGGATGACACATACAATTTGAACAAATTTTACCTGATGAGCTACATGAGGATTAGGAGGTCCAGGGGTCACATGAGAGATGGTGACACCACAGCACAGCTTCCTGCTTTTTTTGTGCTTGGCTAATACAGCAAACCCCTTTGTGTCTCGCTGATGAAGAGAGATCAATAAAGTTTTTATTAAAATATAACCTGTTCTAGTTCCTAATTTCACTTAAAATTAGAAAAGTGTTCTAAGTGAGAAAAAAAAAAAAGAGGGAATTAAGAAGGTGACATAAGAAACCTAAAAACATAGTTCTAAAACTGTGACATGCCTTTTACATTGAGAGATCCAAATACAAAATATTGCATTGTTGTAAATCTCTTAAGCAAAATTCTTTCAAAAAAAGGCTTTTATGATTCATGAAAGTCTCCTCCTATCATTTCTCATATTTATACTTTGCACTGAAAGAGGCAACTATAAAATATCACCAGCATCTGATTCTCCTACATTTACTGATTTGGTAACCTCAGAGAAGCCTCAGATGACCTGGGTATAACTGATCAATGAAATGAAAGGTTTAACTGGGAATTTGATTTTTGCAGATTGTGGCAGGATGTGAATGGAAAGCATCTGCATAAACAGAGATGAAACACTCCCTCCATGCTGCTTCTGTATTGTCATTGCAAGATACATTTCAGCGCTGTCCTACAAAAAAAATGGGAGATGTTTTCTAGTTTGAATAAACTTCAGTGGAAAACAATGTACTGGAAATACATTTACACTTAGAGAGGCTGTTTTCTCCCTCTTCAGAGGTCACAGTCTTACTAGACTCCAAGGTCCCAAGCTGCATAGATACAGAAACACCAAAGAAATGCCAGACAGTGGTCAACCTGCCCAATTAAAAAAACAAACAAAAAACACCAGCAACCACCATATTATCATTTCCAATATATACCACAATGCTCACTTAGCCTGTAGATCTTTGTATTTCTATAGTATCTAATGAAATCAAGGATTTAGCATGTCACAAAATTGGGCTTGAGAAGGCCAGAAGAAAGGTTTTAAATGGACTTTGTAAGTGGCTTCCCAGCACCCAGGAAAAGGTTACTGACATGACAGGCCAGGGCTCTGTATCAAGTACATAAGGACAGAAAAAGAAGGAATGGTTTCTATCTGCATGAACAGCTGCTAGTACTGTCCACAACCAGACAGGACAGGGACAAGGGAATTTCAGTCTTACCATGATATAATTGTTTTATTAGGCAGATGGAAGAAACCCCAGGGTGAAAAAGCAAATATTCCTGACCAAACTGTTCCCATGTCGCTTTTAAACCAACTGGATAATTTCCAGTTGGCACGGATTTTGTTTAGAAACAAGAATTGGAAAGTAGACTAATCCTATCTTACAGCTAAAAACAGCACTGCCCTTCATCAAAATAATTTTCATTTCCTGATGTGAAAAATATATCAGTAACAGCATGGTATTAAAAAGATACTGGACTGGCATTATGAAACCGAAGCCACTCTCCACAGAACCTATTGGTAAGAAGGCAACAAGCCCTGTGACTGGCAAGAAGATTTTAGTCTTCTTATGAACAAGTTTTTTTATAAACAAGTAGGACTGGGCGGGTTTACACTTCACTTGGTAAAAAAATGACTGGATGGCCAGGTCCACAGAGTGGTGGTGAATGGAGTTAAAGCCCGTCAGTGTCCAGTCACAAGTGGTGTTCCCCAGGGCTCAGTATTTGGCTCAGTTCTCTTTAATTTTCTTCAGCGATCTGGATGAGGGGATTAAGTGAACCCTCAGTAAATTTACAGATGACACTAAACTTGATCTGCTGGAGGGTAGGAAGGCTCTAAATAGGGAACTGCACAGGCTGGATTGATAGGCTGAGACCAGTGTATGAGGTTCCACAAGACCAGGTGCTGGCTCCTGCACCTGGGCACAACCCCATACAATGCTACAGACTTGGGGCAGAGTGGCTGGAAAGCCACCCAGTAAAGAAAGACCCAGGAGTGTTGATCGACATTAGGATGAAAGTGAGCCAGCAGTGTGCCCAGGCGGCCAAGAAAGCAAACAGCATTCTGGCAGGTATAAGCAACAAATAGTGTGGCCAGCAGGACCAGGGAAGTAATTGTCTCCCCCACTCATCACTGGTGAGGCCACACCTTGACTACTGTGTTCAATACAGAGCCCCTCAATAAAAGAAAGACACTGAGATGATGGAGCAGGTACGGAGAAGAGTAACAAACCCTGCACATGGTTGGACCTAGATGATCTTTTCTTACCCAAACCGTTCTATGATTCTATGAAGTTCATTCTACAAGTTCCTCAGCACAGTCCACAGACTGTCTAAGTGATAGTCAAATCAGATATGCAGTAGATCTCAACTTCTCACCTATAAACCTTAGGAAAGAATAACTCAAAATAAGTTGAAAGCAAGAGAATCTTCCTATAGATGAGTGGGCTCAAAATAGAGTGGTCCAGTCTATACCAATCTGCAACTATTATCAGACACATACTTCATTTTACACACCTGTGAATGCTCCTATTGCCATTTTACCATACTTATACCAGATACTTAGTCCCCAAATAAATTCTCCTTATTCAAGACCTTTTCTTTAGAAATTTACATTAGAAATTTCCATTTTCTCTGCTTCTGTTTCATTATAAAACAATACAAACTACAAAACTATGTAATATAGTTAAAGGTTAAGCAGAAATTTTAGCACACACCAAGCCAATGATATTCACAAATATTCTATATCACTTTCTGTGATATGGTATGCATTGAGAAATCACCTGGCTTGGGACTGCTACTCTATGCACAGTATCACAGTATCAGCAA
>WBNM01038909.1:1748-17944 GCA_013399055.1 Ramphastos sulfuratus | reverse complement strand
ACTCAAGGCCTCGTCCAACCTGGCCTTGAACACCTCCAGGGAGGGAGCAGCCACAATCTCCCTGGGCAACCTGTTCCAGTGCCTCACCACCCTCACTGTAAAGAACTTCCTCCTAACATCCAGTCTAAATCTTCCCTCTGCCAGTTTAAACCCATTGCCCCTTGTCCTGTCATTGCAAGACCTTATAAATAGTCCCTCCCTAGCCTTCCTGTAGGCCCCCTTCAGATACTGGAAGGCTAAAATCATATGGCAATTATTTTTATATTGATAGTGGAAATGCTGTCAAAGCTTGACAACACCAAATGTTGTATGGGGCAACAAAGCTGGTGGAGGGTCTTGAGAACAAGTCTTATGAAGAGCAGCTGAGGAAGCTGGAGTTGTTCAGTTCAATGAAGTGGTTGAATGGCCATCCTTTAATGTATTTAAAGCCATCCAGATATAATGCTCAAGGATATGGTGTAGCAGTAATCCTGGTGAAGTTAGATAATGGTTGGATTTGATGCTCTTAGAGGGCTTTTCCAACCATTGTGATTGTGTGTGTAACTATGGCATGACTAAAGATGCCAATGTTACCTATGCAAATGAAATCGCTATAATAAAAGCAGTTTACTGTCCACAAAGTTCTGAAATTCTAGGTCATTGCTATAAGAATCCTCGTGATGATTACATTACTAATCATTCATCACTCTATAGATTAGACCCTGGAACGTCTGTCAAACACATTCCTATGAAAACTTCTCTAATTGGCAGAGGAAGTCTCAATGCCTTACAATGACACTGCAGGGCTGCATAACACTAAACTCTTAGCAAGCAACTTACCAAGCCATTAAGTGCACCAAAAAGTGCATTTTACAAACTATCCATCAGGGTTGCATAACACCAAACTCCCAGCAAGCAACTTACCAGGCCATTAAGTGCACCAAAAAAAAAATGCCTTTTACAAACTATCCATCAGAGAGGATAGAAAGAAGAAAAAGAAGAAGAAGAAAAAAAAAATCACAACATAATAAAACACAACCCAAATGAAAAGATTGAGTTGTGTCCTACCTCATTTGCATTTTCTGGTGTGATGCTTTTATTTTTCATTTTTTTCTGCAGGCATTTGGTTTCATACTCTGGTCTGGGATGCTCCTGAAAACAAAATAAAACATATATATATATATANATGGTGAGGTCTACTTCACTCATAGGCTTGCTGAGATGTATAAAAACAAGGACACAAACATAGATAACACAGAATGACTCAGTCTCTTTGGGAGTGGTTGTGTCTTCTCCTCTCTTCTGTGTAACCTAACTAACCACTCTGCTTCTAACACCCCTGGCCAATCATCCAAACTCACCTTGCATGTAAGCCAGACCCTGGGGTAAGGTAGAGGGGTAGAAAGAAGGTGGAAGAGTGGTTGGAAGCCCCTCCTGGGGACTCTGGGAGGGGAATTGTGTTTCTGTATTACCTTTAACATATATTTCTGTAAATGCTCCTGTATATTGTGTATATATTTGCTTGTACATTGTGATAAACTGTAAATATAGCTTCATTCCTTAACTTCCAGCCAGATGAGTCTAGTCTGGGTGATTTTCATAGTGGGGGGGGGGGGGCTGGGAACTCCCAAACCATCACAGGGGGTCTCTAGGACTGTTGGACTGTGTGTGGCTTCAAGATCAAGACCAGGTGATTTGGCTGCTGGGGGACCAGTAGAGCCCCACATAGTTGTAGAGGGAGCAACTAGAAATGGGCTGTATCATTACATGGTTGTAACTCTGGGTGCCAGCAGCTGGGGAAGCTGGAGCCCAGGGACAGCTGCTGGACAGACAGAGGGACCCCAGCTGCTGAGGAGGTCCACATGTTACACATGTCCATATAAATATTCTCACTAGTAGGCCTCCATCCTGCCCAGTCAGAGAAAGAAGTAGGGTGAGGATGTTGTGCTGTGTGTGTGCCTGTCCTGTGTGTCTGTCTGTGGAATCTGTGTACCTACCTGCATGTAGAACCATAGATTCACAGAATAATAGAATCACTGTAAGTTTATATAGATACATATGTGGTGTATATTGGTACTCTGCGTACAAATTCCATAGAATCATAGAATTATAGAATGGTTTGGGTTGGAAGAGACCTCCAAAGGTCATCCAGTCCAATCCCCTCTGCAGTAAGCAGGGGCACCCTCAGGTACATCAGGATACCCAGAGCCCTGTTGAGCTTCACCTTGAATATCTCCAGGGTTGGGGCCTCAACTACCTTCCTGGGCAACCTGTTGCAGTGTTCCAGCACCCTCATGCTAAACTTGTTCCTCACATCCAATCTAAATCTGCTCTCCTCTCATTTCAAACCATTGTCCTTGTCTTGTCACTGCAGTCTTTTGCAAACAGTCCCCCTGCAGCCTTCCTGGAGGCCTCTTCAGCTGCTGCCAGGTTGCTCTTAGGTCTGCCTGGAGCCTTTTCTCCAGGCTGAGCAACCCCAGCTCCCTCAGCCTGTCCTCACAGAAGATCTGCTCCAGCCTGCTGATCATTTTTGTGGCCCTCCTCTGGACCTGCTCCACCACATCCACGTCCTTCCTATGCTGAGGGCTCCAGAGCCAAGAGTTTGCTCCTCAATTCCTCAGTTTGTACTGTAATTATTACAAAACTGCTGTTCTCCTGTGGAGAATTATGACATTCCACACAGGACAAGCAATCATTGTGGATTGATGCGCTTGGTTTTCATCACCACTTCCAAACTGGGAATACAGAATACCACTCATATTGTGGCTGGATAGAAAGTAGAGAAAAAGCTGGGAAAATGAGGCAAAATAAAGGAAGTTGTAGTCAAATCATCAATGAAGAAATACTTTAAGGGTTTCTTTGAGCTAAAGCAGTGCTAAAGGCTGTATTTTGGGGTAGTGATGAAATAAAAGGAATACTGGAGTCTCCTATCTGCTCTCAGGGTTTGCTTCTCATGTTGTTGAATGATTGTTGGGGGTGTTGACTGATGAGAAGCTGACAATTTCCTCATGCACCTGAGAAAGCAAATCATGTCCTGGGCTGCAGCCAGAGGTGTGTGGCCAGTAGGGCAAGAGAGGGGATTCTGCCCCTTAGCTCTGCTCTGCTGAGACCTCACCTTGAATACTGCATCTAGTTCTGGTGTCCTCAGCATGAGAAGGACACAGAGCTGGTGGAGAGAGTTCAGAGGAGACCACAAAGATAGTACAAGGGCTGGAGCACCACTGCTAGGAGGACAGGCTGAGGGAGCTGGGGTTGTTCAGACTGGAGAAGAGAAGACTCCAGGGACACCTTAGAGCTGCCTTACAGTACCTGAAGGTATCCTACAGAAATGCTGTAGAGGGACTTTTCCTGAGGATGTCTAGAGACAGGACAAGGGAGAGTGAATTTCATCTGAAGGAGAGTAGGTTTAGACTGGATCTTAGGAAGTTCTTCAGTATGAAGGTGTTGAGAATGGGTTGCCGAGAGTGGTTGGCAACGCTACCTCCCTGGGGGTGTTGAAGGCCAGGTTGGATGAAGCCTTGAGCAGCCAAATCTAGTTGAAAGTATACCTGCCCATGGTGGGGACTTTGTAGTAGAGAATCTCTGAGGTCCCTTCCAACCTAAGCCATTCTGTAATTGCACTCCCTACAATGGCACTTGGGCATTCTCAGCAAAGAATGATCTACTATTAGCATAGAACCCTTTTCAAACCTCATTATTCAAGTCACAGTGCTGACCAGTAAGGTGCAGGGATGATTTCTTCAATGTGGTACTCCAAACCACATCACATTCATTTAGAAAACCATAGCCGTGAACTGCCTTGGGATGGAGAACACTTGTGTGAAATCTAAATATCAATGCACATCTTCAGATGTAGGTTAGTTATATAGTTAATTAGCACAGGGAGAGGAAACTTACTTCTTCTTCCTCCAGTCCAGTTAGATCCCAGAAGTAAGTTAATCTCATCTGTAAACGCTTCCATTGTTCAAGGAACATAGTAGCTTTAAAAAAAAAAAAAANTTAAAAAAAAAAAAAAAAAAAAAAAAAAAGAGAAAGAAATAAAAGAATAAATAGAATACTAAAAAGCTAGCTTAAAAAATCAAAGTAAATACATGAATAAATGAAATACTAAAAATCCAATCCACTATGGTGAATGTTTTTGTTACTTATAAGCCCTAACTGATTGTCTGAAGCTACATATGCTAGGCGCTTTGTGAGCAGGTGCTGAGAAACAGTCCAAGAGCTGATTTTAAAGAAAGAACAGAAGCAAAGAATAAAAAACAATCATTAGTGTCCTTTTATAAATTAAACACAGAAAGATACACCATGGATTACTCAAGTGCAGTAGTAATTTTTTGTTAGAGAATGGACCTGAATTCATACCTGCTGATACCCTCACCACCCCAGAACATCAGCTCCCTTAATTTATCATGAGCCATTCTGGACGTCGTGAGTATAAAACGTATAATGAAACAAAATCTAGGTCTAACTATTAATGTGCAATGCTTTAACAGATTTTGCTGTTTCAGAGAATCACAGAAACATTCAGGTTGGAAAAGACCCTCGGCTCTAAACCATATCCCCCAAGCACCACATCCAAATGACCTTTAAACACATCCAGGGTTGATGACTCAACCACCTTCCTGGGCAGCCCATTCCAACACTTGACCACTCTTCCTAGAAAAAAAAAAATTTCCTCATGTCCAGGGTTTCAGGATTTCTAAACAGTCAGAAACATGTGAAGATGACAGGTGTGGTCTACTACAGAAATAAATCCTTGATATTTAGATGTAAACTAAGACCTTCAGTACTATGTAGAAAATAATGTTCATAGAACCGTAGAATGTCAGGGGCTGGAAGGGACCTCCAAAACTTATCCAGTACAACCCCCTTGCCAGAGCAGGATCACCTAGAGCAGATCACACAAGAACACGTCCAGGTGAGTTTTGAATATCTCCAGAAAGGGAGACTCCGCAACCCCCCGGGCAGCCTGTTCCAGTGTTCTGTCACCATCACAGAGAAAAAAATCTTCCTCATGTTTAAATGAAACTTTCTATGCCTCAGCTTCGACCCATTGCCCCTTGTCCTGACACTGGGCATGACTGAGCAGAGCCTGGCTCCATCCTCCTGGCACTCACATATTCATGATATTGATGAGATCACCTCTCAGGCTCCTCCTCTCCAAGCTGCACAGCCCCAGCTCCCTCAGGCTCTCCTTGTAAGAGAGTTGTTTCATTCCCTTAATCATCTTTGTGCCTCTGCACTGGACTGTCTCAAGCAGTTCCCTGAGGTCCTTCTTGAACTGGAGGGCCTAGAACTGAGCACAGTACTCCAGATGCAGCCTCACCAGGGCATAGTAGAGAGAGCAAGAGAACCTCTCTCAACGTACAAACCACAGCCCTTCTAATACATCCCAGAATGGCATTTGCCCTCCTGGCCACAGGAGCACATTGTTGGCTCATGGTCAACCTTCCATCAACTAGGACCCCCAGATCCCTTTCCCTTTTGCTGCCTTCCAACAGATCAGTCCCCAACCTATAGTGATACCTGGGGTGGTTGTTGTTATTTTGAAGTATATTGCATTGGTACAGATAAATGTTTTAGTCCTGCATGGACATGTTAGTTTCATTTCTAAAGGACTGGCCAGCAGCTCAGTCTCTTGCTTTAGCTTTTTCATTAATGAGGAACAGCTGTACTCTTGTCTCATATTTACTGTCTCCTGACCTTCCTCTCATCAGTGCATTTTCCTCTAGACACCCCTTTGCCTAGCTGCTCATCACAGGCATATCATTGCTTAGCTGCTTCTAGCAGAATCACAGAATGTTAGTATCCTTTACTAATTCTGCACAAGTTGCCTGTTAAAGATGACATTACACCAGAAATTTCTGCCTTAGTGCTAGGAAGCTGCACTGGATATATCCAGAGCTCATTCTGCTGAATGGCAAACCTCATTCACACATCTAATCACGTTGCCTCAATATGTTGAGTAAAGGTCTGAATATATTTTTTGTAGAATATGTGGTGTAGAAACTGGAACTACAGAATCACATAATGCTAGGGGGTAGAAGGGACCTCCAGAGATCACCCAGTCCAACCCATCTGCCAAAGCAGGATCACCTAGGGCATGTCACACAGGAACACATCCAGGCAGGTTTTCAATGTTTCCAGAGAAGAAAACTCCACCACAACCTCTCCGGGCAGCCTGTTCTAGGGCTCCATCATCCTTACCATGAAGAATCTCATGTTGAGGTGGAACTTCCTGTGTATCTGCCTTTCAGTAGCTGAAGACATCCTACAAGAAGGCTGCAGAGGGACTTTCCTTGAGGGTGTCTAGAGACAGGACAAGAGGGAATGGTTTGAAGCTGAGGGAGAGCAGGATTAGACTGGAGCTTAGGAAGAATTTCTTTAGTAGGAGGGTTGTGAGACTCTGGAATAGGCTGCCCAGGGAGGTTGTGGCTGCCTGCTATGTGGAGGTGTTGAAGGTCAGGTTGGATGAGGCCTTTAACAGCTGAGCCTAGATGAGAGGTGTCCCTCCCATGGCAAGGAGGTTGGAGTAGATGAATGCTAAGGGCCCTTTTAACCTGAGCCATTTAAGATTCTATGATAAATTAAGCAGACTCTTAGATGACAAATTTATTTGAACACTGAGCTGCAAATATTTTCTGCACAGGTATCCTCCCATAGTGTAAGAAATATACATCACTGAAACATAGGACTGACAATACACTGAAAGCAAATCCAGACACTAAGTAATTCAATTGCTATTTCTCCTTCTTCCTTAACAGAGGACATATAAAATCTATGTTTAGCATGTTTTGAAAATTCAAAGGTTTTTATATATCCTAAAGACAAAAACATTCGGTTATTTTACAGGGTGCTATTAGTCATTCTTTTTCCTGATTGTAAGTCCATTCACATTTAGCTGTCTAAGAATTTCTTTGGCTAGGTGAATTAGCTGGCCTGAAATTAGCAAGTTGCCACTAACTTACACTACCAGAAAACTAGTCCTATAATATTCATCTGTCCTAGAAAATCCATCTGGCAGATGAAATTCAGCACCCAAGTATTGCTGGAATCATAAAAACACTTCATGAGACAATATCGGGTAGTTAAAACATGATTCCTTTCAAGATATTAACTATAGTAACTCACCTTCCTTTTACAGAATGGGAGAAAGCAAGCAAGATAAAAACCACTTCTGCCTAACACTAGCATGAAATGAAGCCAGCTCAAATTACCACACTTTGGGGTATTTTGGGGGGTCAGATGGAGAGAATCCAACAGAAAGCTTTGAGAATGATTATGGGACTGGAACATCTCTGCTGTGAAGAAAGACTGAGAGGCCTGGAGCTATTTAGTCCTGAGAAGAGAAGACTGAGAGAGAGGATCTGATCAATGTGTATCAATATCTGAGGGATGAGTGTCAAGATGAAGGTGCCAGGCTCTATTAGAGTTTGCCCAGTGACAGACCAAGGAAGAATGGGTACAAGCTAAAACACAGGAAGTTCCACCTCAATATGAGATGACATTTATTTATGGTGAGAGTGATGGAACAGGCTGTCCAGAGAGGTTGTGGTGGACCCTCTTTCTCTGGAGACATTGAAAACCTGCCTGGATGTG
Organism: Ramphastos sulfuratus; assembly: GCA_013399055.1. Taxonomy (NCBI): domain Eukaryota; kingdom Metazoa; phylum Chordata; class Aves; order Piciformes; family Ramphastidae; genus Ramphastos; species Ramphastos sulfuratus. The sequence continues at coordinate 10,366 of WBNM01038909.1, read as the reverse complement.
TTCCTGTGTGACATGCCCTAGGTGATACTGCTTTGGCAGGTGGATTGGACTGAGTGATCTCTGGAGGTCTCTTCTACCCCCTAGCATTATGTGATTCTGTAGTTCCAGTTTCTACACCACATATCCTACAAAAATACTATCAGACCTTTACTCAACATACTGAGGCAAGGTGACTAGGTGTGTGAATGAGGTCTGCCATTCAGTAGAATGAGCTCTGGATATATCCAGTGCAGCTTCCTAGCACTAAGGCAGAAATTTCTGGTGTAATGTCATATTTAACAGGCAAGCTGGGCAGAGTTAGTAAAAGTTGCTTTATTATACCCTGCTGTTCTTTTGTGTACAACGGCTGTATTTTCTTGCACTGACAAGCTCAGTTATCATGGACTTTCAGTTCCCTCAGACTTTACTGAGGGAAATATTTATTGAAGGGAAGCTGCAGCTCTGGAAGAATTTTGTTATTCTTACATGCTCCTTCTAAAAAAGCAAAGCATATGGAACTTTTGTTCCTTTCTGTTTTGCTAATTTGTCTTAGTAGAAGCAAGACTTTGACAGACTGGAGAACTGGGCAGAGAGGAGCCTAATGAGCTTCAACAAGGATAAATACAGAGTCCTGCATCTGGAAAAGAACAATAAACTGCATCAGTACAGGCTGGGAGGTGATCTGCTGGAGAGCAGCTCTGTGGAGAAGGAGCTGGGAGTGCTGGTGGACAAGAAGGTATCCATGGGACAGCAATGTGCCCTGTGGCCAAGAAAGCCAAAGGGATCCTGGGGTGCATTAAGTGGAGTGTGACCAGCAGATGGAGAGAGGTTCTCCTCCCCATCTTCTTTGCCCTGGTGAGGCCACACCTAGAACACCGCATCCAGTTCTGGGCTCCCCAGTTCAAGCGGGACAGTGATCTACTGAAGAGAGTACAACAGAGGGCCACAAGGGTGGTGAAGGGTCTGGAGTAATGCCTGATAAGGAAAGGCTGAGACCTGAGGCTGATTAGTGTGGAGAGGAGAACACTGAGAGGGCACCTAATCAATGTCTATGAATATCTGAGGTCTGGGGGTCAGGAAGGAAGGGGCAGGGACAGCCTCTTCTCACTTGTGCCTTGGACAAGAGGCAAGGGATGGAAACGACAGCACAGGAAGTTCCGTCTCAATATGAGGAAGAATTTCTTTACTGTAAGGGTCACAGAGCACTGGAACAGGCTGCCCAGAGAGGTTGTGGAGTCTCCTTCTCTGAGGACATTCAAGCCCTGTCTGGATGTGTTCCTCTGCAACCTGCACTAGATTTTATGGTCCTGCTGTGGCAGGGGAGTTGGACTGGAAGTTCTTCAGAGGTCACTTCCAACTCCTAACATCCTGTGATCTTGTGACATACCAACATTTAGCTTTGTTTTATTGCATTACTGATCTTAAACTATATTTGGTGTGGATAAGGCTGCACCGAAATGATCATGGATCAAGCTTACAGTAAAGATTCTCTATCAGGAAAATGCTATTTACCTGTGAAAAAGGAAACACACATGTGCTATCCAAACAGCTACACTGAAACAGGACCTGGTCGTTTATTGAACACTTCATGGCAGCAGGTAAACTGAATGTCTCTCTATGCTGCAGTTGGCAGCAATCCAAAGTAGGAAAAAAAAGTCATTGTCAGAGTCTATAAATTCAGATTGTTCTGCCATTTCTCTCAGTCATAGTGCTTACATATTCTTTACTTTCTGCTACAGGGCCTGATCAACAAAATCTTTGTGTTTTCATGATCTCTTCTGTCTCCTTAAAAACCCTGGGCAACCCATATCCAACACTAAGCTACCAATCAGTCATTTCTAAAATAAGCTGTAAAAACATGAAAGGGTTGCAAAGCAACTTATGCTGATTGCTGAGGCCTAGTTACAACATGGTAAAATATTTGTCTAATTTCATACGGAGAATGAAAATTTAATTTTGAGAACCATGAGGAGCGAGAATTAAAAAAAAAAAATTTTACTGTAGCAATAACAACTTTAACTTTCACAATGAACAAGTTCTAGAGTGAATGAGGGCATAACAAGAATGAAAATAGATGCAAGCGCAACACACAAGCATTTCAGGGCAGAAGTGAAGCCAGAAACAATAGGAACAACACTGCAATGCATCCATTAGTGTTGATGAAGTGCTTTGATATCCTCAGTGTGACAGGGTATGTTTGCCACTGAAGTAAACTAGACTTGTTAAAACACACTTCAGAACATATTACAATTTAAATGGTAATAGTCCCATTGTTCTTGGAATCCCATAAAATTTCGCTACAATGATGTGACTAAGTTGTCCCACATGGAAGTGCAGTCTGTGCTTAAATTAAACCTTTTCCACTGCCTGTACAACACACCAATCTCCAAATACATTCTGGTTCCAAATGCAGAAGGTGTTGAAGGGACTTGCCTTGTCAATAGGAAAAGAAAAAATAGTGAAGGAAAACATGGAAAAGATTAGAAGTATCATTAAGGAAGGCAGCAGAGGAACAAAGGACACATTTTTCTTCCTGGAACTACTGAACTCATAGAATCACAGGATCACAGGATGTTAGGGGTTGGAAGGGACCTCTGGAGATCATGAAGTCCAACCCCCCTGCCACAACAGGACCATAGAATCTAGGGCAGGTCACACAGGAACACATCCAGTCAGGACTTGAAAGTCTCGAGAGAAGGAGACTCCATAATCTGTCTCTCTAGGGAGCCTGTTCCAGTGCTCTAGGACCCTTACAGTAAAGTTCTTCCTCATGTGGAGCTGGAACTTCCTCTGCTGTAGTTTAGCGTAGAATCATAGAATACATTGGGTTGGAAGGTACCTTTAAGGGTCATCTGTTCCAGCAGATGTAAGTCCCTCTGAATTAAGCAGGGACATTTTTAACTAGATCAGGTTGCTCAGAGCCCCTCAAACCTGACCTTGAATGTCTCCTTGCATGAGGCCTCCACCCCCTCCCTGGGCAACCTGTTTTCAGTGTTCCACCACCTTCAGAATAAAGAACTTCTCCATTTACTCCAAAGCTTACTAATGACAGCAAAAAGCTTGTAATACTGCTTTCTCCAGACCTAAGGCTTGTCAGAGTCAGGAAACTTATTCATTATGTTTAAGTCTATTCATTATATTTATGTCCTACCATGGTGCATGGCAGCTTTCATTTCTGTCAAGAGTCCAAATATTGTAGCATCAGAATTGTCAGGGTACCTCAAGGATCATCTAATTCAATCCCCAAGGACAAGGACACCTCACACTAAATCAGGTTGCCCAGAGCCACATCCAGCCTGGCCTTAAAAAATGCCCAGGGATGAGGCTTCTACCACCTCCCTGGGCAGCCTGTTCCAGCGTTTCCCCATCCTCATGGTGAAGAACTTCGTCCAAACATCTAATCTAAATTTTCCCTCCTCTAGCTTGGATCCATTCCCCAGATCACTACCCAACGTCCTGAAAAGTCCCTCACTGGCTTTCTTGTAGGCTTCTTTCAGATACTGGAAGGCCACAATAAAGTCTTCTCAGAGTCTTCTCCTCTCCAGACTGAACAACCCCAACTCTCTCACTCTTTATTCATAGGACAGGAGCTCCAGCCCTCTAATCATCCTCATGGCCCTTCTCTGGATACGTTGCAGCGCATCCATATCTTTTTTGTAATAGGGTCCAACAACACGGTTAACATATGCAAAGCAGTACTCACCCCAGAGAGCCATAAAGATGGAGAAAAAGACTGTGGCGGGGTTGTCAAATAAGTGGCTAGCTCGAGCAGTGGCACAGGCAGAGCTGAGGTTCCAGTAATCGCAGAACTTGTCACACAGGGGGCACATGGTGAAGGCATTGTGTTGGTCACACATTTCCTTACTGTGAATGACAATGGCACTAATTCTTAGAGCACAACAAAAGTCATGGTAGTGGTACTAAGCAGCAAACCATAGCTATTACAAGTTACCTGCTCACACTTTCAGGGAACAAAAGGTGTTTCTTCAAGGTATATTGCCACATGCTGGAATATTGAAATGTTTATAGATAGCTGTGCTGATTTGCCCTGAAATACAGTTAATTTTCTTCATAGTAGCTAGTATAGGCTATGTTTTGAGACTGTGTTAGAAGCAGTGTTGATAACAGCCCAGAAGACCAATGCTATATCAAAAGCAGCATACCCAGAGATGGAGAGAGGGAATTCTGCCACTCTGCTCTGCTGAGACTTCACCTGCAGTGCTGCATCCAGTTCTGGAGCCCTCAACACAGGAAGGACATGGACCTGACAGAACAGAGGCCCACCAAAATGATCAGGGGTCTGAAGCAGCTCTGCTACGAGGACAGGCTGAGGAAGCTGGGGCTGTTCAGACTGGAGAAGACAAGGCTCCAGGCAGACCTAAAAGCAGCCTACCAGTAGCTGATGAGGCCTCCAGGAAGGCTGCAGGGGGACTGTTTGCAAAGGCCTGCAGTGACAGGACAAGGACAATGGTTTGAAATGAGAGGAGAGCAGATTTAGATCGGATGTGAGGAAAAAGTTCTTTACCATGAGGGTGGTGGAACACGGCAACAGGTTGCCCAGAGGAGGTAGCTGAGGAACCATTCCTGGAGATATTCAAGGTGAGGCTGAGCAGGGCTGTGGGCAACCTTATCTAGTTGATGATGTCCCCATTTTCTGCAGAGGGGTTTGGACTGGATAACCTTTGGAGGTTCCTTCTAACCAAGATCATTCTATGATTCTAACACAGAGATAGATTCATTATTGCTGGACAGTGCTTGTACAGAACCAAGACCTTTTCTGCTTCTTATTCAACCTCACCACCAAGTAGGCTGAGGGTGGACAAGAAGTCATGGGGGAACACATCTGGAACAGCTGACCCCAGCTGACCAAAGACTTCAAAGTTCATCTAGTTCCAAGACCAAGCCATGGACAGGGACACCTTACATGATAGCAGGTTGCTCAAGGCCTCATCCAACCTGGCCTTGAATGCCTCCGGGGAGGGAACACCCACAACCTCCCTGGACAACCTGTTCCAGTGTCTCACCACCCTCACTGCCAAGAACTTCTTCCTAATCTCCAGTCTCAATGTGCCCTCCTCAAGCTTCAGTCCATTCCCTCTCATACTATCACTACAAGCCCTTGTAAGAAGTCCATTCCTGGCTTTCTTGTAGCCCTCTTCAGATACCGGAAGACTGCGCTAAGGTCTCTCCAGGGCCTTCTTTGCTCCAGGCCTAACAGCTCCAACTTTCCCAGCCTGTCCCCATAAAGGAAGTTCTCCATCCCTCTGATCATCTTTGTGGCGTTCTCTGGACCTGCTCCAGCAGCTCTATGTCCCTCTTCTGCTGGTGGAACACAAACTGGATGCAGTATACCTTTACATGTCAGTGTTCTCAAGGTTGAATGCTGAATACAGATGTAGTATTCTTGATGTCCAGAGCTCTTTATTCTTTCTAGTAGAGGATGCCAAGTTTTACAAAATAAAAGAACAGGATGAGAAGAAAAAAAAAATTAAAAATAATCTCAGTACTAAATTTTATTTGAACTAGAAAGCTTCTACTTCTGCCTTGTGTATTCAGATGTTAAGTTTTATTTCCTTTCACTCATTTTACAGCATTTCTTCAGCTGTAGTCTGGAAAATGTGAGAGAAGACACCTTCTTACAGATTAAAAAAAACCCCAAAACTCTAAAGTTACTTTAATTTGTAGTTTTATATGCTGTGTATTTTTTAATTTTCTAAAAGCTCTTAAAACTTCATTATCACTATCACTTTACCAAGCCAAAACCCTACTTGAACACTGACTGCATGTGCTTTCAGGTTTTTTGTGAAATCTGTATGTGAAAGGACTTCCTATCTGCACAGCCTTACTCAGGTGGACTGAGTAAAGCAAAGCTCAAGTGTCTTTTCCAGGACTGTGAGATGAGGAAAGACTTGTGACATTGCTTCACTGGCAGCTGACATATTTTGATTATGAATCACAGAACATTAGGGATTGGAAGGGACCTCAAAAGATAATCCTTCAAAGATCATCCAGCCCAACCCCACTGCCGGAGCAGGATCACCTAGAGCAGGTCACACAAGAGGGTGTCCAGGCATGTTTGGAAGGTCTCCAGAGAAGCGGACTCCGCAACCTCTCTGAGCAGCCTGTTCTGGGTCTCTGTGACCCTCACAGTGAAAAGATTTTTCCTTTATGTTCCCATGGAACCTTCTCTGTTGGGTTAGGAACTGGCTGGAGGGCCGAGTCCAGAGAGTGGTGGTGAATGGTGCCACATCCAGCTGGAGGCCTGTCACTAGCAGTGTCCCCCAGGGATCAGTACTGGGCCTCATCCTCTTTAACATCTTCATTGATGATCTGGATGAGGGCATCGNACTGGAATGGGCTGCCCAGGGAGGTGGTGGAGTCACGGTCCCTGGAGGTGTTCAAGGCACGTTTGGACGTGGCACTTGGTGCCATGGTCTAGTCTTGAGGTCTGTGGTAATGGGTTGGACTTGATGATCTTTGAGGTCTCTTCCAACCTTGCTATACTGTGATACTGTGTGATACTGTGATGCTCCAGCTTGCACCCATTGCCCCTTGTCTTATCATTGGCCATATAGCCTGGCTCTTCTCTCAGAGTTTGGCATATCTATAACTGCTGCAGGCCACCATTTCACACTTCTTCATCTTCAATCTGCATGTGTAGTGCTTGCCTCAAGGGTTTGTGGTCAGCAAAGGCTCCAAGAATCTCCTGGGAAAGGTGGAAATGGTCTCTCTGCCTCCAGCTATCCCCAAGAATATCTCTGGGCTAAAGTTTAAACGTTAGCTAAACTTAGGTTTAAGTTTATTGAAAACAAATCTTAGGCAATTGTTCCTATACTGAGCATCACAAAATAGTATTTTTTTTCCTATGACTTCAAATGAAAAAAAAAAAAAAAAAAAAAAAAAAAAAAAAGACTATTCATACTGTAGCATCAATAAGTTCAATATTATGTAACTGCAAGGCATAGAGCTGTTTTCAGCTATGACACAGTTCAAAGTAAGGCTATCTTATATTTCAAACAGCAGCAGAGGGTGCTGCAGATACATTTTAGCCATAAATCTCACAGGTTCATGTGCTAGCACAAGCTTTCCCAAAGACAAGCACAGCCTGTCAGGATTCAATCAGATCAAGCTAAGAAAACAGACTCTGACTCAGTAAAAATGTCCTCCTGCAGTGACTCTGTTTAAAAGTTGCCAGTTCATTTGAAGAAATGTAGGAACAACCATAGCAGGACTAGTTAATCCAGTATGCTGTCTCCACCAGAAGTCAGACACAGATTATACAGAGGAAGTGTTCTTTTTTTGTTTGTTTATTTTGTTTTTTGACACTGAGAAGTGGACTTTAACAGCAAGACTTGGACAGACTGAAAGCTGGGCAGAGAGGAACCTCATGAGCTTCAACGAGGATGAGTGCAGAGTCCTGCACATGGGAAGGAACAATAAACTGCACCAGTACAGGTTGGGAGGTGATTTGCTGGAGAGCAGCCCTGTGGAGAAGGACCTGGAAATCCTGATGGACAAGAAGCTATCCATAGGACACCAATGTGCCAAGACCAATGGGATCCTAGAGTGCATTAAGAAAAGTGTGGCCAACAGATGGAGGGAGGTTCTCCTCTCCCTCTTCTCTGCCCTGGTGAGGCCCCACCTAGAATACCGCATTCAGTTCTGGGCTCCCCAGTTCAAGAGGGACAGGGATCTACTGGAGGGAGTCCAACAGAGGGCTACAAGGGTGGTGAAGGGTCTGGAGCACTGCCTGATGAAGAAAGGCTGAGAGACCTGGGGCTGTTTAGTCTGGAGAGGAGAACACTGAGGGGGGATCTAATAAATATCTGTCTGAGGGCTAGGAGTCAGAAAGGAAGGGGCAGGGACAGCCTCCACTCATTTGTGCCCTGGGATAGGACAAGAGGCAGTGGATGTTAAATACAGCACAGGAAGTTCCAGCTCAATATGAGGAAGAATTTCTTTACTGTAAGGGTCACAGAGCACTGCAACAGGCTGCCCAGAGAGGTTGTGGAGTCTCCTTCTCTGGAGACTTTCAAGCCCTGCCTGGAGGCCTTTGTGTGCAATCTGCACTAGATTTTATGGTCCCGCTGTGGTAGGGGGGTTGGACTGGAAGATCTCTTGAGGCCCTTTACAACCCCTAACATCCTGCGATCCTGTGAACATCAGTGTATCAATCTGGCAGTTTTTTCTTAGTATAACACCCTCAGCACACATAGCCTAAAACACATCATTTTTTGTAACCTTCAAGGAGGATAATACTATGGATACCAAAGGTGCTGATCTGCTGACTATTCTTCACTTCACCTGTGTAAACAGCCTGGGGTAACCAAGAAGAACAAAGTATCCAAGAGGACTTGACAATGTAATTGCATCAACTTCAATGAACTCTGCATGGTGGTAGAGGATGCCCCTGTTTATTGCAGAGGGGTTTGGATTGGATGACATTCAGAGATTCCTTCCAATCCAGACCATTCAATGACTCTATGTCTTTGGGTTTTTTTAACATTCATGGAAAAGAACACACAATCATGCAGCAGACTAACTGAACATTTCTGTTTCAGGAGCTGCAGTACTGACCAATTTCTGTCAGTGTTTTTGTTTAAGAGTAGACAGACTTAATTATTTTACTTGGTTTTTTT
>WBNM01038907.1:4030-43979 GCA_013399055.1 Ramphastos sulfuratus | reverse complement strand
ACTGTTTCTGATGCTTAGTTCATAGCTACAAGTATTTGCTTTCTTCCAAGATGCCATTTTTTCCCATTTGACTTGAAATGAACGATACTGCAAATTCTTCTCCTTTTACTTCCCTTGACCTCCTGGGTCCAGCTCTAATCCTCCTGAGATCAGGTCCACTCTGTCTACTGTATGATTTNATTACCCTTAAACCAGCACACCACTGATTAAAATTATACGTGGACATGCACTTGATTCTGTCCTCTAACAGCAATCATTTCAATGAGGGTTTTAAAAAAGGGCTTAATCTCCTCCAAAACATGAAGTTGTGTTAATTATGTCAGTTCTGTAGTACCAGTGATGCACACTCAGAATTCTGAACAGGATTAGCTAAGGGGCCTTCAGCCTCCTTGCCCTTTCAACTACTAGGATTAAATGAAATTGTCACAAAAATTATGAGTTTGGACTGCATTAGCATTAGCTAAATATTTGTTAAGAAATATCCACCAGAAAAAAAAATAGCAGGATGTGCATTGATCTGATGGAGGGGTGCCACAGCACGGCAAAGTCTGCCACTGAATCAGTTACAGTAGCTCACTCAGGTGCTAGGAGGAAAGCAGGGGACACAGTTGCAAGCTGTTATCCTCTGCCAGGATATGAGCATCCTCAGACATGTTTTGTATTTTGACTGGATGTCCATAAATTAGCATGTCTGGGATTCTTTAGAGGGTCAGCCGACAGCCAGTTTCATTTCCTGTTTGTATGTTTGGCTTGGGATAGTTATCCTACCCTTGTAATTATTTTGGTTTTACGTGCAATTATTTCTATACTTCCTTATTTTAGCATATTGCTGGTACTTTTAAATTCAAGCCTGTTCTAGGTAGCCCTTTCCTCAAGAATTGGGAATAACAGTTCTTTACAAAAGGTAGAATTCATTCATTCTGCAACATTAGCCTTACAAATTTTTAATTAAAAAAAAAAACAAAACAAAAAATCAAAACACCTTTGAGGTAGAAATCTCCCAAACAATTGCTAAGGTTGAGCTATTTTAGTTGTGTGATTAAAACCCATTCCCTGATTTTAAAAGCAGGTTTGTTTCTTTCACATAATTGGACAAAACCATCACAGACTGTCTTGGATGCCTGTCAAGAGCAATGCCTTGAACATGTTTAATCGATTGTACTAAAAAGAGCAGGGATATCTGCTTTCAGTTCTCCCCAGTGCACCCTTTTATAGCTCAAAGATCTCAACATAGTATACATCTTGGCTTCTGCTGAAGTTTACAATCCATTTATGTTCATATGGAATGTAGGAAGATTCCTCTACAGAAGCCCACTGATGTGAGCTCTTAACAGCATTTCTGTTTCCAACCTCATTCCTCTGTTCTTTGACATTCTGCTGGAAGGTTTTGGGCAAGTTTTTGCTCATGGTTTTCTTCTTTGGCATATGCTCTAGGCAAAATAGCTTATTTTTTTCCTCTCTCCTAAGCCAGTGCAGGTCATGCTGGTATTAGGGCAAGATGCCAGTTTGGTACTCTGGTTTTGTTGAATTTTCACCTTGCAAACTTTACAAACAGTTTCTTTCTTTTTTTTCTTGTGACTCTTCATCCATTCAGTTTTCTATTATTTCTGTTGGTGATACCTGCCAAAAGCAGAGAGGCTTTTAATCACATCTCAAGCAAAAGGTATGACACAATACAACAGTTCCTGATAATACACATAGACATAAAAAGAGCAGCATGTTCTTCTTGTGCACTACTGCTTTCTGATCTATCTAGTATTTTGCATTTGTGTGGTTCTTGTGAGAACCTGGGAAATTTTTAATAGAAAATTTTAATGAAGCACAAATTCCCTAACTGGATTTTGTCGGACTTTAGTCAGAAATCCAGCAGAACCGTGAATAAAAAGTTTCTCAACAGCAGAATTTATTTTCTCACATAGCTATGTGAAATCAGGAATTTATAGCTGGAAATTTGAAACACACACACAATAGGACAAGATCCAGACCAAGTGCAGACAACTGTGCATCTTGGCCAGTGACTAATCCTAAGTTTCCACATCCCAAAGTCACTATTCTGTTTACTGTGCTTGAAAAGGGAGGCAATTATTTCAGATCATCGGAAAACCACATTTTCAGCTGCATCTCTGGTTTGCATTCTGTTCGCTGTTCCTACTTATTTCTGCACGCTACCATCTGGATTCCACTTCCTTTCTACTTCCTCACGGTTTGCAATTTCTTAAGTTCCTGTACATATTTTTTGCATTATGACCAAGCAGCAATTTTTTAACTTCAGGAATATAGCTCAGCACTTTTCCATTCTATTTTTAGTCCAAACCATCTATTAGAGAACTGCAGTTTGCTAGCGTTGAGGCTTCTAAGGCAGCTGACTTTGAGACTGGTCTGGCAGATGGCTCAATTGCTTTCTAAAAGCTAAACGAGAATGGCTCTTTGTTGTTTATAAAACGCTGACATTTGTTCCAATACAGCTGATCCTTGCAGGTGTGTCCGCACTTGTTGCCTGCGGGCCTCAGTATTCCCCACTCCAATCAATAAAGCACATTCCATTCACTCCCAATTGTCTTATCTTGGGTTCGTTTGGCAATATGATACAGTATCTTGGTTTGACAATCATCTAGTCCAACTGCCTGAACAATTAAGGGCTGATCTGAAGTTAAAGCACGTTGCTAAGGGCGTTGTTCTACAGCTTCTTAAGTACGGACAGCCTTGGGACATTTACTATTTCTCTAGGAAGACTGTTTCAGTGTTCGATCACAGCAACGAAGAAACGCTTCCTAACGCTCATTCTAAACCTCCTTCGGCGCAGCTTTGAACCATTCCCACGCATCTTATCACTGGATACCAGCGGGAAGAGCCCAGCAATTCCCTTTCCGGAATATGTAGGGACCAACGAGGGTCGCCCCTCAGCTTCTTTTTCTCCAAACCGGACAAACTCAGAATCCAGAGTCGCTCCTTACAGGTGGTTTTTGCTGTTTGTTGTAATTTTTTGCGTTGTTGTTTTTGTTGAGTTTTCTCAAAGTTACGGTTTAGCTGTTTGTTTTCGCTGGATTTGTGCCACGGCGCCAGAGGCTGCCCTTCAGCTACCGGTGAGGCAGGTTGAGGCACTCACCCCGCCACGAACCGGGCCGCCCCTAGCCGCGGCTGTGGGCGGAACGTCTCGCCGCTGGGCAGCACCTCCCTCCCGCGGGCGGAGTTCTTCTTCCCAGCCCTGGGAGAGCCTGCGCCCAGCGCAGCTTCTTCAGCGGCGGGAGCCGCGGCGAGCAGGAGGGTGCGGAGCTGGGTGCTGCGGCTGCAGGTGGGTCTGAGGAGCCGGGGTCGGGCGAGAGGCCGGTCGGCGTCTCGCTAGGGCGCATGGTGAGCGTTCCTGGTGCGGCAGGCGCTCGGGCGGTGGGGTGTCTCTGTGCCTCTGTGCCTTTCTCCGGATTAAAGGCTTCACAGAGCTGTGTGTGAAAGGGAGCACGGCTTTCTAGGGCTGGCCCGGGAGGACAGCGCTCGGTTTTGTCCGTCGCCTGTGCCTTTCGTTGGCTGGCACCCCTGGGGAGAGCAAGCCCCGCTGCGACAGAGCCGGAGCGTGGGGGCTTCATTGCTGCCGAGTCGGCGGTGTCTCTTTCCTTTACAGAAAACGATGGGATACAGTTCCTTTTATGCTATTGACAGGTATCCTTTTGCGTCGTAAGTTTTGTTGGTGGTGGTTTTTTTGAGGTTTGGGGTTTTTTTGGTTTTTGTTTTTTTTTTTTTAATATCTAGGCTCTGTCTAACAGGTTTCCATTCTTGCTGATCTCTGCTCCTCGGTAAGCGCATCAGCTGACTCAAGGTAGTCCCGGTATTAAGCGTATAGTCTCCAAAACACATGAAGATTCTCGGTTGACGTGCTGATCATTGTAATTCTTTTTGCTTCCAGGTACTCAACAACAACAAAACATGAACGGTTTCCCATCATGTCTCTCCGGGCAGTAGCTTTAGCCACCTACAGCGGAGCAGAAGTCTTCAAGCACCCTTGCTCCGAAGAGGTAAGAAGACAAAGGCATCTAAAGGTTGTGTCAGTGTTTTCGTTAGCCAGGCAGTAAGTAGGGGAGAAGACAGAGACGTGACTTCTTTGACAAAAAAAGCTTTTAGTTATTAGTGGTTGCGGTAAATATTTTTTAAAATGCTGACGGTTTCATTACGGAGTTAATTTTGGAAATACAGTCCCAGTGTTGGGGGCTGGGGCTGACTCATTTATGCTATGAAGGATGTCACGGTGGTTTTTAATTGGTTATGGCAACATGTTTTGGTATTTTCATGCATCTCTTCTGTCGTGTTTCCTTCTAATTGCTTTTGCTCTTTAATTGCATTTCATATATATATGTAAAAATTGTTTGTCTTAGTGTGATAATTAAATACCAAGGGAGCTCTTTTCCCAGTCTGTGAAAGTAAATTGGAAAGTAAATGGAAATATTTTTTTTCTGAATTCTTGGAACATGCAGTTGCTTCCCCTAAGAGATGGGGGAGTCGTTTGAGGAAAAATATAAAATCTTAACACTTGATACTCAGTATTTACACTTACAGATGAAGTACTTTCATTCACCCCAGTGTCAGGCAGCTTGTGTCCTAGGATGTAGATAGAGACTGTTAACTGCTGATATTAGGAACTTTTTTTTTTAAAAAAGAAATCAATAAAAAATAAGTTCCTGTAAGAACTATTTTATCCACAACTCATGACAATTTGACATTTCCATACTATCAGATACTGAGAAGAGTATTTTTCTAAGCACTGGCATATTTGTTCATTAAGCATTTGAAATTCAGGGTACTTTTTTTTTATTTTATCTGAAATGTTATTATTCAGTTAAAAGGGAAATTCTTTGTGAGTTTTAACTACTTCTGCTTTCCATGAGTCTGAAGTGTATCAGGTCTAGATCTGCTTTGAGTCCCCTTGTTCTCCCGTGGGACCGTGTGGGGAACCCAGAGGTCAGCACAGGGCATCCGGCTCACCTTTTATGGGATCAGAGAGTGCAGGGGAGGGCAAGAGGCATCCTGAGGATGCTTCTGTGTGGAAACGCCCCATTAATGTCTGTGAATGGGGAAAAGACAACGATGTATGCTTTGGTTAAGTGACTTTTAGTGATGCACGTGTTGAAGCCGGATACCTCTTTGCTTTCCTTGGTCTGCAGGTCCAAGATCAGGTGTGAGGCAGTGGAAAGAAAACAGGAGACAAGTGTGTGACCCTCAGAAGTAGTCTTTGAGTGTGGGGAGATCTGTTGCTTTGCCAGCCATAGTGTCTTACTCCCTAGCTGGAATTCATCTCTTTGGTGTCTGCCAAACTGCTTGCCCTGGTTCCAGCTTACACTGGTTTGACAATATGGCAAATCTGGCTTTGAGGTTAGAAATCCCAAATCACAAGTATCATAACCACACAAAGCAAAATGCTGATCTGGTACAAAACTGCTCAGTCAGTTCAAATGGATTCAGAATATTGATCAGCTTATTTGACCCATACACCAGCTCAAGTGTTACTTCAGTCACCTCTTGCTTTATGTTGGGCCAACCACAATGCTGATGTGAACCACATGTGCCATGTTCTATCAAATTAGGTGTGGTTATGTGACCACACTCTCCCCCAGCCATATCAACTGGGAGTAAAAGTATCTGATGCACATGCTTCTTGATGGAGTCAGGGCCTCATAGACTGTATACAGGCCCATGCTTGAAGTCTTTTCTACTCCATTGCTGCTGTTTTGACAGATCTAGACATCTGATTTAACATTTTATTCTGTATATGCCTTATGCACATGTTTAATTCTCCTGATGTGGAAAATTTCTCTTGGTCTGCTACCTTCTAGTGAAATGTGAGATGCAGAATTGAGATGCCAGTGCTTTTCAGACAGTGAATACTTCTGCAAAGGTTTTCAGACAATGAGAAATACAGGCAGTGTTTAGGTCTTAGCATACTATTCTTCCTGCCGATATGACTGTGAGANTCTTATAACCAAACTGACTGCCTATATGTTCTTGTTCTAGTTAAACCACAAAAGCCTCAAGGTGGCTTTCACAGAGTCAACGTTTCCTTCAAATCCTTCAGTGAGGATTAGCTGCCTTGCTCCAACACCACAAATCTCCATTCTCTCAGGTATGCCACTTTGTTCTACAATGTGCCCTTCTGGGGAGTTTTGCTGATGCTAATAGTGCTAGCAGAAGCTATCAACATTCATGTGTACTAAAGAAGCATAATCAGGATGGTAAGAAAATCTTGTTTATTGGCTTTGAAGGTGGGACTACTTCAAAGTATGTTACACAATTTGAAGTAAGGGATTTCTTGCCTTGAAAATGGTACTTTGGCCATTTTAGTTACACTGGCATTTTGAGTGCTCAACTGTTCATGTGATTCTTGGCAGGTTAACTTCTTGTTCGCTTAAGAAATAGTTTCTCAGATATTAACAGATTACCATAATTACTCACATGATTATTGATTGCAAAACTGAACTTGAGAGTTGTTGCTGTGGGGTATTGTTGGGTTTTGGTTTGGGTTTTTTGGTGCTTTTTTTTGTTGTTGTTTAGGTTTTTTTTTTTTTTTTAATTAAAACTAACCTATTTCTGGAGTAGTAAGAGTTACATTTTTTTTTTAAACTAAGAACATCTCTACTAAAAACAAGTATTTAGCATCATGGTTACATGATTAGTGCTGGAGAAGCTTCATGATGCTGGAGTAATGGAGATGATGAATGTTGAGAGGGGATGGAAAGGCAAAGAGACTTTGCAATAGGAGGGCAGAGCAGAAGAGTTGAAGACAACAAAACTAAATGTTTGTCTTGCACAGAAAAGATCCTTTGCAGTCCAAGTTAAGGTATCCTCATACAATGAAATATCAGTAGTTGCCAAACTATATTTCAGCCTTTTCAGTTAAAGAAAGCAGTTTCTTTTGAAAAATCAGGTAACTTTGGTTTTTCTGTACCTGCCCTTGCACTGCCATGGCTGGCTACATTAGCAAGGTGTTTCTTTGCAACTGCTGTCAGCAAATATATGTAGTTTTACTGCTACTTCAAGAGCTTTGTAAGCAGCAGGTGACTGGTTGTGATCATTGATGAACTCTTCAGCTAACTGACCTGGCTTTACTAGGATGGCATTACTGGCAGCTTTTGCAGCATCTTTTTTCATGTAAATTTTCACATATTTTTTTTTTTTCAGATTTCTCTTGACAAGAAATGCTCTTTGTTTAGACTTGCTTTCCAAAGTATGTGTGTGGGGGGTTGCATTTGCTTTGATCTCTTCATTAGTAAACTTTCTTACCATGCAGTTTGTTTGCTGGCATGGTTTTGTGGAGGTGGTGTGTTTTGTGTGTTTGGTGGTTTGTTTTTTTTTTTTGGTGGGGAGGTTGTGGTTGGTTGTGTTTGTAGTTGTGTGGTGGTGTGTTTGTTTTTTGTTTTTACTATCAGTGGTTAACATTGCTCATGATTGTAACTAAGAATTCTTTGCCCTGTAGAGGAATCTTGATTGTATCAGTTCTTAGAATTTTACAACCAAGTAATCTTTCCCCAAAGGAGACAGTTGTTAACTTAATTGTGACATGGTCAATAGTTTCTTCTTCAACAGGCTTTGTATCCAATTTCTCCATTGCCTGGCTGTTCCAATGAGGCTTTTTGTTCAAGAATAAATTGAAGTCCTGTATCTTGAATAGCTGCTGGTAGCAGTGTGCACTTCTGTATCAAGCTAATGTTGCCATGTTTGCTGCTAAAAGCAGTCTTCCCATTTTCCTATTAAACTGCAACGTTGCAGTAGATTATATAGGTCCTTGACACAAAGTACTTTGATTCCTTCAGAGGCTTGATAGTGAATTTGGTGACAGAGCTAAGAGATATTGCCACATCTATGAATAATAGACTGAAGGTTACTGTACCCATTTTTGTGTGGGGAATGTCTGACTGAACCGAAACACATAAGCATTTCATAGAATGGTAAGGTTGGAAGGGACCTCAAGGATCATCTAGTTCCAACCCCCTGCCATAGGCAGGGACACCTCCCACTAGTACAGCTCACTCAAGGCCTCCTCCAACCTGGCCTTGAACACCTCCAGGGAGGGAGCAGCCACAACCTCCCTGGGCAACCTGTGCCAGTGTCTCAGCACCCTCACTGCAAACAACTTCCTCCTAACATCCAGTCTAAATCTCCCCTCTTCCACTTTAAACCCATTGCCCCTTGTCCTGTCAGTCCTGTCATTACAAGACCTTGTAAATAGTCCCTCCCCAGCCTTCCTGTAGGCCCCCTTCAGATATTGGAAGGCTACTCTGAGGTCTCCTCAAAGCCTTCTCTTCTCCAGGCTGAAGAGCCCTAACTCTTGTAGCCTGTCCTCATAGCAGAGCTGCTGCAGCCTTCTGATCATCTTTGTGGCCTTCCTCTAGACCTGCTCGAACAGTTTCATGTTCTTTCTGTGCTGGAATTTGACCTCCTATTACTGTGATCTCTTTTTTTGTTTGTTTGTGTTTTCTTTTTTTCTTTTTCTCTTCCTGATATATTGATATTTGTTGTACTGTGATCTATTTTTGACAACAGCACCAGTAGCTGTCCTGGTAACTGTATCTCATTCAGTTTTATAGAACAACGGTGGTTTTGAGCAAACTGACAATCTGTTGCCATTGAAGTTCTAACAATCAGCAACATTATTTTACTGCTGGTTTATTGCCTAGCCTTATCGATGACAGAAATACTTTCTGATTGCAGACAGCAAAATCTATTTCTCAGGAAGAAACAGCAGACAGCAGTGTGTGAATTCAGTTCTTCTTTCTTCTCACCCATGTTTAAAAAAAAAAGTGCATGTTATTCATGTTGCAAATTTAAATTTTTATACTTTTTTTTTTTAAAGAATTGCTTTCTAATATCTTGATTTCTTCCCTTTTCTGAGCAGAAGAGTACTCAAGGCCAGCAGTGATTGGACATGCTGGAAGTTTTGGATCATACCCAAGCAGTGCCGAAGCTATTAAAGACCTTCTCGTATCCGTTTTGAATGCATCTGGTTTGAAGCCATCCGTGGTGCCAGAGCAGACCACAATGCAGGGAGCTGAGCACCTGGACAGTGATGTGGAACAGTGGGAAGAAAGCAGTGATGGGGATAGCCATGATGACAGTGATGCTGCACAGCACAGTGTTGCCTGTACACAGACAGACATTCGGTTTACAAGGCACCGGGCGTGCTGGGACAACACTGACTCACAGTCCTCTAAGCTTTCACCAGATACTTGCTTTTGTCCCCATTACTCAGATGGAGATTCTGCTACTTCCTCCTTGAATGGTTTCACTCATTCAGACATGTCCCCTCTGAAGCAGAACTGCTTTACCCAGGTGACACTAACAGGAGGCACTGTCACATCAGCTGTTGTGCATTCTGGAAAAGAACATTACACCTCGGCTGAACAAGACTTGACTTTCCCAAGCTTTCTGTCCAATTCAACTGTTGGCAGAGCAAATGTGCTGAAATACCCTGATGCTTTGGAGCCTGCACCCATCAGCAACAGTGACAGCAATTCCACTAATGGACTTTCCCAGTCAGAGACAGTCAGCCAAACAGGTAACTTTATAGGTCCATTTTTGCTTTAAGATTTATGTTCTAGGAAAGACAACTGAAACAGAAATGGGCATTGTTTATGGCCCTTGCAGATTAGAGCCATAAAACTGCTGAGATCATCAAATGCAACCACTTGCCTAGAGCTTACAATCCTGCTACTACCACTAAACCTTGTCAATCCTGCCAGTACTGCTAAGCTACTGCCACTAAATCATGTGTCTCAGCACCACATCCATGCATCTTTTAAATACCTCCAGGGATGGTGGTGACTGCACCTTCCTAGGTAGCCTGTTCCAATGCCAGATAACACTCTGAGGAAATTTTTCCTAATATCCAACCTGAACCTTCCTTGGAACAACTCAAGCCCATTTCCTGTTGTCCTATCTCTTCTTGCATGTGAGAAGAGACCAGCCCCCACCTGGGTCTATCCTCTTTTGAGGTAGTTGTGGAGGACAATGAGGTCTCCCCTTAGCCTTCTGTTCCAAAGGCTGAACAACTCCAGTACCCTCAGGCATTCCTCACAAGACTTGTGTTCAAGGCCCTTCTAGCTTAGTTGCTCTTCTTTGGACACTCTCCAGCACCTGAATGTCCTTCTTGTAGTGAACACAGTATTCAAGGTGTGGCCTCACCAGTGCCAAGGAGAGGGGGACAGGCACATCCCTACACTTTCAGCCATGCTATTCCTCATGCAAGCTAGGATGCCATTGGTTTTCTTGGCCACCTGAGCACCCTGCTGGCTCCTATTCAGTTGGCCATCAGTCAACACCCCCAGATCCTTCTCTTCTGAGATGATGTCCAGCCACTCTTCCCCAAGCCTGTAACATTGCATGCGTTGTTGTGGCCCAAGTGTAGTACTCTCAACAAGGTCAGGTGTTATCTCACAATGTTGGCTTCAGCCCATCTATCCAGTCTGTCCAGATCTCTTTGCAGAGCTTTCCTGCCCTCCAGCACATCAACACAGCTGCCCAACTTGGTGTCATCTGCAATGAATTAGCTAAATGCTGTCATTCAAAATATGGTACTGAATGGTAAAATCCCTGAGCTGTGAGCAATGTGAAACATCCACTCTGTGTGACTTCTACCAGCCTTGCCTTGTCTTTGCTGTTACCCTTCTCCTGAAAGTGCAGTTCTTAGTGTTTGGTAGTAATTCATTGGTGTTGTGGGCTTCCTGGGACATCCTGTGTTTGACCTGAGGAGGCAGTGAGAGAGTTCTTTGATTCCTGAATTTTGGAGGCAGGATATTAACATCTATTCTCATTATGTCAGAACTGGCTTGTCACAGCACTTTTTTTCTCTCTCGTTTGCAAGTGCACCCACTGTCTTGGAGATTCACAGATCTGCCTGATGTGCATCAGGATCTTTATACTCCTCACCACTTTCTGACTATATGAATGTCCTGCCTGTTGTCTGTGAAGAGATGCAGGTTTGAGGACTGTCAGGGAATGGTGCCCCCTGTTCCTGCAGTGGCAGGGGGCTCAAGGCAGTGCAGGTGCATAAGCAAAGACCTGTCAGTGGGGACATTCAGTGCAGTCACTCTGGGATGGCTGATGGTGCAGCTGGCCTGACCTGAGAGCTGTGCCTCCATGAGGCACCAGAGCCTGTGCCCCTCAGCAGAGAGAGCAGAACAATCTCCTTGTGTTTAATACCTAACATTGATATGAGCAACCGTGGTGCAGCAAGGTGAATAATTTTTTAAAATTTATTTTATATATTTTGATAAAGAATTAGATCAGTGTCTAAGGGCTTATTCTTAGTAGATACAGAGCTTTGGATAGATGGTGCTACTGAAGCCTCATTTCCTACTGGAAAGGATCAAAAGGCAGGGCATGCTCAGCCTGCCATTATTACAAATAGAAATGGCACAGACTGAGTTTTGGGTTGTTTGTTTTGTTCCACTTATGGCCAGTAGTAGTCCTAGTGGAGGCACTCGGTTTAGCTGCACTTCCAAGCTTTGTCCTTCGTAGCTATTCACTCAGAGCTCTCCCAAGGCCTCAGGTTGGCAGCAAGATTTCAAATAGGCATGTGTCACAGGATGTTAGGGATTTCCAGAGATCATTAAGCCCAAACCTCTGCCAGAGCAGGGCTATAGAATCTAGTGCAGGTTGCAGAGGAAAGCATCCAGATGTGTCACTGCAGGACCAGGAACTCTTAATGATAACTTTGGCATCCTGGGTAGGCTGTTGTCAACAGTTAATATGGTGGCGACTCTAGTTGCTTCCTTCTGCTGGGTGTTGGCCCCACACATTTGAGAAGGGAACCACACCCAGAGGTTGGTGGAGCTGGCTGAGACCAGTTGTGCAGGTTGTGGTAGCCAGGTCTGGAAAACAGCCCAGGCTCTCTGTGTCAGTGGCAACTGTGAGGCACATGTGTAAGAACAAGTAAGTCATGCATGACTTGATCTTCTGGCACGAGTGGAGGAATACAGCAGCCAGATGACTGAAGAAGTAGTGTTCTTGGTTTGACAAACCATTATTCTTCATGGGACCCAGAATCCTGTTAAACACTGTGCAGTGTGGTGGGCTCTGTCTCTCTTAGACTTTAGCCTGTTCTATAGGAATCGAAAATGTCTGTTTTACTTACTTGTTGCTTCCAGCCAATTAACTCACAGATGTGTAGCCTAGGTCTGGGGAAGTGAATTGTCATTCTTCCTGGAGCTGAGAATGATTTTAAGAATGAGGAAAAGCAAATGGCAAAAAGGAGACATAAAATGCCTAATTTGAAGTCAGGGGTTGCACAAGAGCATCTCCTGACTTGTCATCCTTTCCATTTCTGTGTCCAAGGTGAAGGCTTCTCACTTTTGTTTCTTGGAGGAGATTTGATGATGCACAAGACATATGAAAATGACATACTTTAATCAGAACAGTTTTTTTTTTTTAATCAGAATTTTCTGCTGGTCCTATGAGATTCCTGTAAGGTGTGGTAGTGGTGTTTTGTTTTGTTTTTTTTTTTTAATGGTCTTGTGGCCTCATGCAACCTTCTGAAAAGGCTCTGTCATTTTTAATGAAGAGCCTGTAACTGATTCTGGTGTGTTCTGGTGGCTTTGTTGTGGCTGATGTGTCACTGGCAATTCATAGGTCTTGTTCATGCCTTTAACCTCTGTGGGCACAAAGGTCACTTCTTCCTCGGGCTCTTCAAGGCTCTTTCCCTAGCCCTAGCTGTCTTCTGGCAACAGGCTCATGAGCAGAAGGGCAACTAGATTTTTTTTGTCTCCCATTGCTGGAAGCACTGATCTGCTTCCCTGTGCTCCTTCCCACCTTCTTTAAGTTAAAGATATAAGTGGAATGCAAGAGGTAAGCAAAAGAGAAAGCTCCCATTAGATTTGAGTTTAAAATGAATTGCATCTTGTACCTTAAAGGGGAAGGAGTAATTTTCCCAATTCCTTATACCTGCTTATTAGTTTTAGTTTGGAGACTAATGTTAGTTAACTTTTCAGAATGTAGGCTTTTATCAAACTGTAGAGCCTTTAACACTTACTTTAAAAGTAACTTGTACTCCTCACACACTGATTATCCATCAGTCCATAAACATGGACTTGATGGGTGCAGCACTGCTGGATAAGGAATTGGCTGGATGTGGCTGATNCCTGTGTACTGTAGTTGTGGTTTTTAGTGCCCTCCTGTTTTGTTTTCAGAGTGTGATGTCACACCTTCAGGTCTTTGGGGAAGAAGATTGAATATATAAGTGTAGATACATGTATATAAAAATCCATGGTACATCAAAAGAAAACCAGATGTGTACTCTGATGCATGGTGAAAAGTTCTTAGCAGAGAAAAAGAGGTGAATTTTGCTTCATGTGCTCATCATACTTGCCAGCAACTGCCAGGAAAATGAAACTGCTATTCTGGGAAGCAGTGAGTGCTGTGGCTAATGCATCTGCCCCAGCTGAACTCATTGCCATGCAGTAAGGGTTGCATTTGGAAATAGGAGGGCCATTTCCTCGAGGTGTGGAAACCTAGCAGCAAAGATTTTTTTTTTATCCACACTTGCTGTAGGCACAAAATACAGCTTGATGGATCTCTCTGCATGGCCAGACAGCAGTGGTATTTCTGTTTACTTCCAGCTGTTGTGGATAAGCAGTGTTATCTGACTGTGTTGTAAACTGCAGAGCATCACTGTAATCCCAGCCAGAAGTTCTGGCTCTGGTTGTCCCCAGGCTGTAGCTGGGAGAGAGGGATTGTATCGGGTGTTCAAAGCTTCTGTCACCACATGTTTTAAAACCATTTCCTTGGTAGTTGATACTCACATTTTAGGTTGCCAGGATAGTTCAAATGCCAGCTTGTTCTTCATGTTTCTCTCTCCTCAACTTCACCACAACATCTAGTTCCAGTAGACTGGGTAGACACAATCCCAAGCACAAATCCAGGCTGGGTGGTGAATGGCTGAGAGCAGCCCTGAGGAAAAGGATCTGGGTGTCTGGGGTGATGAAAAGCTCAACATGAGCCTGCAGTGTGAGTGCAGCCCAGACAGCAACTGAGTGCTGGGCTGCATCAAGAGCAGTGTGGGCAGCAGGGCAAGGGAGGGGATTCTGCCCCTTTACTCTGCTCTTGTCAGACCCCATCTGGAGTCCTGTGTGCAGTTCTGGAGCCCCCAGCACAGGAAGGACATGGAAGTGTTGGAGTGGGTCCAGAGGAGGCCATGAAGATGCTCAGAGGGCTGCAGCAGCTCTGCTATGAGGACAGGCTACAAGAGTTGGGGCTTTTCAGCCTGGAGAAGAGAAGGCTTCCAGGAGACCTTAGAGTAGCCTTCCAGGATCTGAAGGGGGCTTACAGAAAGGCTGGGGAGGGACTATTTACAAGGTCTTGCAATGACAGGACTAGGGGCAATGGGTTTAAAGTGGCAGAGGGGAGATTTAGACTGGATGTTAGGAGGAAGTTGTTTGCAGTGAGGGTGGTGAGACCCTGGTGCAGGTTGCCCAGGGAGGTTGTGGCTGCTCCCTCCCTGGAGGGGTTCAAGGCCAGGTTGGAGGAGGCTTTGAGTGAGCTGTACTAGTGGGAGGTGTCCCTGCCTATGGCAGGGGGTTGGAACTAGATGATCCTTGAGGTCCCTTCCAACCTTACCATTCTATGACTTTGGTTTTGGGAAAAGAATGTCTGCTTTGCTATCTGGAATTCACCCTGCACACATCCTGGGAGCTGCAGAGGAAGAAATAACTAATAAAAGTTCTTGCTGCCTCCTCAGGTTCTACCTCTTCTTTGAACATAAGTGCTATACCATTGCATCGCTCGCTGCAGGAAATCTGCGTGCTTCCAGAGGATGTAGAGAAGGTGAGGTCAGGAGAGACTGTTGTTACAATGTGTTTTTATTTTTGTATTTTAATAGTGGCAAATCCAGATGGCAAGATTAATCAATAACAGAGCTTTCTGATAGATGAACTCATCTCTAGAAATACTGTACTTTCCCTCTTCTTCCATTCTGTGAGTGAATCTGCAAATCCAAAATGCCCAATTCCTTGTTTTCACACTTAATCCAATAATTCAATTGGAACAGTAGACATTTCTGCTTTTCATTTGTTTTCCCTCACATCTCTTGAGATCAAACTTGTAATATAACTATAACCATGTTAAAATTAGGTTGGAATATATTAGATAAAATTTGTTGCACTACATGCATATAGATGGGATTTGCCTCATGCTTTTACTGACAGAAGAGGGGGAGAGGTTGAGGATGGTTTTTGTGTGTGTGCTTTTGATGAGCATGTGAGATTGCTGTAAAAGAATTACAATGTTAATTACAAGCACAGTAACTGTTAACACCTTGCGATGGTTTGGGAGTTCTTCCTCCCACCTNGTGTATTATGGTTTCTAATTTGCATAGGGGTACAAAGGGTCTTAGTTAGGGTTGCCAGATAGGTGGTCCATTTGAGCCTGTAAACAGAGATTTTGGAGATAAAGATTAGAGGGTAATGCTGCCAGACAGAACTGTGTGCTAAATGTTCATAGTTTCTAACAGTTGGAAAAGAGGGGTTAATATCTCTTTATGAGGACATAGCTCTCCTATGAGGACAGCCTGAGAGAATTGGGGCTCTGCAGCCTGGAGAAGAGAAGGCTTCCAGGAGACCTTAGAGTAGCCTTCCAGTATCTGAAGGGAGCCTACAGGAAGGCTGGGGAGGGACTATTGACAAGGTCTTGCAATGACAGGACGAGGGGCAATGGGTTTAAACTGTCAGAGGGGAGATTTAGACTGGATGTTAGGAGGAAGCTCCTTCCAGTGAGGTTGGTAAGACACAGGTTGCCCATTTAGGTTGTGGCTGCTCCCTCCCTGGAGTTGTTCAAGGCCAGGCTGGAGGAGGCCTTGAGGGAGCTGTACTAGTGGGAGGTGTCCCTGCCTATGGCAGGGGGTTGGAACTAGATGATCCTTGAGGTCCCTTCCAACCTTACTATTCTATGATATTTCATTTCACTGTTTCAGTCAGAAGGTGTGCTGATTTAATACAAAGAGTTTGGCTTGGTTTGCTGGTTTGGGATTTTATTGTAGTTTTGTGTTCCGTGTTTTTAAATTTTTTTTTTCTTTCCCTCATGTAGTCCCACATCATGGGCCCAAGAAGTAGTGATCTTTGTGCCCAGCTTTTGCTAGTGGCCAGTCATAAGTTTGATTAGAAGCTCTTAGTGTCTCTAAAGTGCATTAAAATGAAAACCAAAAAACACCTAACAAATTGCACAGCAAAACCCAACAAACTTGTAAACTAACTTTTTCTTGTTGCTTTTTATGAGAGGTGTTTCAGAACAGAGATGATGCTTCTCTCTCTTTAATGTGGGAACCAAAACAAAATTAATTTGCTTTCAGTCACAAGAAATCCAGTGATTACATATCTGGATTAGAAACCACAGTATCAGCACTGTGAAGCAAGGCAAGATTGCATCAGGTACTACTCCTGTGTGGATGACTGGGGAGTGATGGGACTGTGATGTTGCTATCTTTTAACCTGTAATCACATATGAGTGAGCAGCCTTAGGAAAAAAAAAAACCCCACAAACAAAAAACCCCAAAACAAAACCAAACAAACAAAAAAAAAACAAACCCCACAAAAAAAAACCCCAACACAACACCAAAAACCAAAACCCACAAAAGCCAACAACCAACCAAAATCAAACCAGAAGCCAAACACTCCACTTCCTTTTTAAGCTGTGAAATAATCTCTTTGAAAATTAGGAGACTGAAGGCTAAGGAAGAGGTAGTGTCAGCAATGCTGAGAGTTGTAGTCAGAGGCCAGATAATGTGGAGGGACTTTCCACTGACCTGAGTGAAAAGAGAAATGAGGTTTGTGTGCAACAGCTGAGTTGGAACTTCTTAGTGTAATGGACCAATGAGGAGGCAAAGTTGAAAGAGGATAGTCACACTGAGTACAGAACTGCCTGTATCCTGTTCCATCTTTTTGCAATACAGTTCTCAGATATACTCCTAAGTGCTTTTATCAGTGGAGCATGCCCATGTGTTGTGCTCTGCCACTAACTTGAGGTTAACCAGTGCCACACAGGCTTTTTGATCTTCAAAGCAGGAGATGTCTTCTTTATCTGGCAAAAGGAAAAAGATTGTTTCATTCAGTCTTTCCTTTGCTAATAGTGTGTCTTGAAGTTTGATGAAAGCTATCTCTGCAGAAACTGCACCAAGCAAGTGATGTTAATCAGTGTTAGAGGAAAGAGGAGTTTCTTCAAACATTTAGACTTGTGAGTTTTCTCTCATGTTGAGATTAACCTCTTCTGAGCTGCAGACAACCAGAAAGCAGTCACATCTTAAGATTTGGCTGTTTCTAAGCATTGATGATATCTTTGTGCTTCCCATAGAGGTTGTAAGAGATGTTGTGAATACTGTCTCAGTGGTGCTGGAGGTGATGGTACAAATTTCATTTTCCTGGAGAACAGGTGACCTGGCCAGGCAAGATGGTAGGAGATACTATGGGAAGGAGTTCTTTGGCAGGGAAATACCATGGTGAAGATTTGGAATGGCTACCTTTTNGTCTAGTCTGGGTGATTTTACAAAGTGTGGGGGGGCAGGGAACTCCCAAACTGTCACAGCAGTGTCAACAATAAGGAAGTTAGGTTCCCACTTACTCTTATACCAGACTTTCTATGCAGCCTGCAGTTGACTATCTAAGCTACCTCACTGTATTCACACTGCCTTAACTCTTAACACATGACAGCATTTTAGTAGCTTTTGTACTGCCCACAGTCCCTTCAAAACTTGCCACTTCTTACCACATCCAATCTAATATCCCTGCAAAACTGCTTGTAGGTGCTGACTTGAAATTTAAACCCTGTTAATAGGTTACATGGATTCACACTTGCATGCTAAATGATGCAGTGTAACTAGAAGACTCTGCCCTTAAACTGCATACATATTCATCAGTTAGGCATGTAATCAAGTTTCCTTTTATCTAATAGATAGGTAAGATAAAAGTAAATGGTATGTTTTAATCAAAGGTGAGACAATTATCTGGGCAATTGCCTTTTAAATGTTGTCACTGACTTGCCCTTGAAGTGGTTGTTGGGTGGGATTTTTTTTTGGGGGGTATTTAAATGAAAGATGACATAGCTTTATATTTTCTTTTCTTTAGTTAAAGGACCTGAGGGAGGGGAAGGAATTTTTTTTTTTTTTTCATTTCACCTCAAGTAAATATCAAATACAGTGTATACTAATGAGTGTTCCCATCTTGTGCCCAGGAAAATGCACATTTTTTTGTTGCAGATATGATTATAGCGTCACTAGAAAAAATGAAATGTAATATCCTAAGCCAACAAGCAGAGTCTTGGGGCATGGAGGAAACAAGTGGATCAGATGGCAGCTATCACACAGATTCAGAGTTGTCTTCTTACCCTGGAGTGAAGAAATCTGATTCTTCTGTTGCCTCTTCAGATAGTGGTTATGAAGGCAAGTTGCTGATTATCTTTGAGTAAGAAAATACTAAATGAATTTAGGCATTACTTAGAACAAAATCCCCTCTTACCTTTTGAATCTTTTGAGAGTTGTGTTCCTTGAGGATCACTGTGCCACAAGTGTTTTCTTTGTGGATCAAATTATTCTTTTTGAATGCTCACATCTGACAAAGGAAATGTGAGGTTGAAGTGTCACACAGCAAGCACAACTCTCTATAGAGCATGCCTCTAGCTGTCTCCTATTTCTCCCTGTTTAAATTCTTTATTGCAGAAAACAAAGCTTGGCTTTTTGTCTTCTGTGCATCCTCCTTATGCAGCAGGCAGATGGGGACCATGCAATTGACTTGAGTGAAACTGCCCAAAGTATTCATCATGTACAGTTGGAGGCAAGATAATAAACACTCTTGGCACTGTAATGCTTGAGTCAGCACATGCATTTTTAAAGTACATTTTATTCTCTTGAGTATAGTGACAGAACTGCAATCTGTAGTCTAAATCACATAACTTCTGGAAATAAATGACCTGTATGTTTGTGTGTGAGAAGGAGATGGCTGGTAAAGCCTTTGGTCTCTGGAAGCTTCTTCCTAAGAAACAGGCACGTGCTGTATGACAGACTCCCAAGGACTGGCTTTCTGCATATGTGTATAAAATAATAAATAACTCTGTAAATGCAGGATGCGTGCTAAGGTTTTGGTATATTGCTATTGGAAATAGAAACTGGTGTTTATGTTGTGAAGTGGTGTTTGATATAAATATGTTGGTGTTGCCTTTGTATATTGTAAAGTAGTGTTTCGTAGAATCATAGAATGGTAAGGTTGGAAGGGACCTCAAGGATCATCTAGTTCCAACTCCCTGCCATAGGCAGGGACACCTCCCACTAGTACAGCTCACTCAAGGCCTCCTCCAGCCTGGCCTTGAACACCTCCAGGAGGGAGCAGCCACAACCTCCCTGGGCAACCTGTGCCAGTGCCTCACCACCCTCACTGTAAAGAATTTGTTTGATGTAAATATATTGGCGTTGTCTTTGTCCTAAACAGGCTCTGCTCTGCTGCCTGTCAGCTCACCAGTCCATCTATCATCACATCATGAGGTCAGCAGATTCTGTTGCCACAGTGACTCAGAGGATGAATATGTGATTATTGGTAAGACTTTTAACATCATAATTGCAGAAATGACTCAGTTGTACAGCTGAATCTATTGCATCATTCGGAAAATCTGTTGACTTAGTAGCTGCCATTGTAGGAGAAATAAGGAAAAAATGGAGGGTGTCCACTCAAACTGTTGTATCACTCCCCCTCCTCAATTGGACAGGGGAGAGAGAATATAATGATTGAGATGTGGACAAAGGGGATTGCTCCCTGATCGTTGGCATGAGCAAAACAGACTGTACTTGAGGAAATTAATTACCAATCAAATCAGATCATTATAATGATAAAGAAACCCAAATCTTAAAACCAGCCTTCCCCTATCCTTGCCTTTTTCCTGGGTTCAACCTCACTCCTGATTTCTGTCTTCTCCCCACCCAGCAGCACAGAGGAACTGGAGTTGTGGTCAGTTCACTGCAGTTGTCTATGCAGCTTCTCCTTCTGAGAGGGTGCAGGACTCTTTACACTCTTTCCCCCCTGTTTCATTGTGGGGTCCCAAATTCCTCCAGTGTGAGTCCTCCCCACTGGCTACAGTTACTCATGCACTGCTCCATTGTGGATTCCTTTACAGCATCACAAGTTCTGCCAGTGAACCTGCTTCTGGATGGCCTCCTTTATGAGTCCACAGGTTCATCCAGAAGCCTACTCCAGTGTGGGCTTTTCAAAGGGCTACAGTCTCCTTTGAGCATCCACCTGCTCTGGCATGGGGTTCTTTGCAAACTGCAGGTGGATATTTGCTCCACCATTAACCTTATTAGGCTTCTCCATGAAGCCTGGTTTGCCTTACCATGGTCTTCACCACGGGCTGCAGGGGAATCTGCTGCAGTGCCTGGAGCACCTCCTTCCCTCTCTTTCACCAATCTTGGTGTCTGCAGAGGGCTCGTATTGGCTCGTATTGGCTCGTATTGGCTCGTATTGGCTCGTATTGGCTCGTATTGGCTCGTATTGGCTCGTATTGGCTCGTATTGGCTCGTATTGGCTCGTATTGGCTCGTATTGGCTCGTATTGGCTCGTATTGGCTCGTATTGGCTCGTATTGGCTCGTATTGGCTCGTATTGGCTCGTATTGGCTCGTATTGGCTCGTATTGGCTCGTATTGGCTCGTATTGGCTCGTATTGGCTCGTATTGGCTCGTATTGGCTCGTATTGGCTCGTATTGGCTCGTATTGGCTCGTATTGGCTCGTATTGGCTCGTATTGGCTCGTATTGGCTCGTATTGGCTCGTATTGGCTCGTATTGGCTCGTATTGGCTCTTGCTTTGCAGGTTTTCTTTCCTCCTTAAATATGCTGTCACAGAGGCACTGTAATAATCACTGCTGAACTCAGCCTTGGCCAGCAGGAGGTCTGTCATTGACTCTGTCAGAGATAGGGGAAGCTTCAGCAGTTTCTTAGAGAACCCATTCATGTAGCTCCCTTCACAAACAAAACCCTTCCACACAGACTGAAATTGTGGATTAAACCCAATGAGTGTGGGTGACAAAAGTGTGAAACTGACAAACTTTATCCAACTAGGTCAGCATCGTTTGAGAGCTTTTAGGACATTGTAATTTCCTAATTAAAGAGGTTGATTAGATTTTAGGCAGCTCTCTTTGTGCTTTGGGACTAGAGCAGGATGTCTGTCCCTTTATAGTCATCAGTGTTCTACTTTTCAGGACACACCAGGTTTTTTGGTTAGCTTCTGATTTTTACATAAGAAGAAACAGA
Source organism: Ramphastos sulfuratus (assembly GCA_013399055.1). NCBI lineage: Eukaryota > Metazoa > Chordata > Aves > Piciformes > Ramphastidae > Ramphastos > Ramphastos sulfuratus. Next base: position 22,729 of record WBNM01038907.1, on the reverse strand, counting down.
AACCTTTTCCCTGAGGAAAAGGACCTGGGGGTCTGGGGTGATGAAAAGCAAAACATGAGCCTGCAGTGTGCACATGCAGCCCAGACAGCAACTGAGTGCTGGGCTGCATCAAGAGCAGTGTGGGCAGCAGGGNTTGAGGTCCCTTCCAACCTTAACCGTTCTATGATTAAAATAGCCTTAGGAGAAACTGCCTTCTATCTCATATTTTTTTCTGTTAACAAATGCTTTATTGTTCCCTTTAGCTTTAGAGATTTGTTTACTTTTTTTAACTTCTTTATTTCCTAATCTTTAAACATTAAGAAATGGTTCATAAAACAATTTCTAGTAGCAGGAGTCATTTTTACATGTATATATGGAAAAGTATTTGTTCTGGGAACAGTGTGCATGGCCAGTACTAATAACCACCCATGTAAATACTTTGTGTGTGGGCATCTTTCATTTACATAAGCAAAATGAAGAGGTGTGTGCTTTCATTCCATTGACTTCACCCATTAGTAGCTTGTTCATGGCATTAGCTGGCATTGTTTTGAATGGTGTCTCCAAATATCTCAGTGTCAAAAAAAAAAAAAATTTATGTGCGTTCTGTTGGTTCTTTATTACTTGTGTCTAGTGCTTTCTGGCTGGACCTGGACTGATAGGCACTTTTGTCTTTCCTTCTGCTCTTGAAGGGAGACTGACAGTGATAATTAATGGCAGAGCTGTTGGGGTGTACTTCTCATCAGTGGAGGTCAGGGATCTGCAGAGGAGATAGGACTTCTTATGGCTATTCTACACCCAGAGCTGAGGCTATTTCCCACATCCAACAAGGGTGTTGTAAAGATGAATATATTTGAAACTCACTCTGTGGTAGCATAGGAGTTAGATTTAAAACATTGTTTCTTAGATGGCCTGATAAAATTTTCTCCTTTTCTGCAGAGCTTGAAGACCTTGAAAATCTGTCTGTCACCCCAGATGAAAGGTAACTCTGTGTATTGTTAGTACAATAGCTGGTGACACTACCTTTTCTGCTGGACCAGCTTTCTGGTGACTCTTCTGACTGGGGTGGGGAAGGTGTGGGAGTGGTAAGTTTGGTCCTTTCAAGGACAGGGAAGGAATGCTGCTTGACAGCAAATGTCTGTGCCATTTGGTGTAGCAGAGTGTTTCTCTTGTCCTAGAGTCTTGCTGGAGGGTGGTGGCTGTGGCTCTACAAGAGCCTGGGTGTATCAAAGCAAAGTGATAAGATAGAAGAGATGGGAGAAAACTTTTCAGGGGTGAAGAAGAGGCAGCGGAGTTGCTGATGACATGCTGCTATTTTTCACTGTCTGTATTTTTTGACTTTCAGATCATCTTTTGAAGCAGGCAGCAATTCTGCTGAAGCAACAGCCCAGGAGTTGTGCAGAGCTTTCAGAAAACACTGGTTGCAGACAGAGCCTACAGTTCAACTGTCTGCTTGCCTGAGCTTGTCTAAGCAGAGAGTGAGTGTGAGCTGAAAACAGTGGACTCTTTATTCAGTTCCCCAAATAATAATTGTCTCACTGCAGCTGCTTCACTGCTAGGGAAAAGGGGAAGCTGCGTGTAAAAAAAACCCCAAAAAACCAACCAAACAAAAACCCACAGATAGAATCATAGAAAGTCAGGGACTGGAAGGGACCTTGAAAGATATCTGGTCCAGCCCCCCTGCCAGAGCAGGATCACCTAGAGCAGATCACACTGGAACACATCCAGGTGGTTCTTGAATATCTCCAGAGAGGGAGACTCCACAACCTCCTTGGGCAGCCTGTTCCAGTGCTCTGTCACCCTCATAGTGAAAAAGTTCTTCCTCGGGTTCACATGGAACCTACTGTGGCGCAACTTCCACCCATTAGCCCTTGTCCTGTTCATTACTTCACTTTGGATACATTCATAGAAAATTTATTCTCTCTCCAATCTTCAGCACCCTTAAGATGTGGAGACTTGAACAATTAGGATGTTACTTTTTCTGGCACTGATTTGAAGGATTTTACCTGAAGGAGGTATCTGCAGAGGTGACAAATGGAGCTTCAAAATCCTAGAGTACAAAGGAGATGTTTGATGCATTTAACATATATCCAAATCATGATCTGTTTATCTTCATTATTTTTTCTTATCCCAATAGTCTGTGCCAAAGGAAGATATTCCAAGGGAGCTTGAGTCCAGTTTGAATCTGGCTGAAGAGATAAAGATCATATCCAAGTTAAGAGGGTCTTCTGGCTGGGCTCCACCAAGATCACAAATTATATTTAATATTCACCCTTCAGTCAAGTAAGTCAGGGGTCTGAGTACTGTTGTTTAGTACCTCATGGTAGGAGGAGTCTGGGAGGTTTAACAGAACCTAGGGTTAGAGCTAGTGCACAGCACAGCTTTCTGCAGTGTGTCACTGTTACCAGCTTCACTTTCCCAATTAACATGGCATGTGCACTTAGACCATGCCCTTTGGTGTTATGGAGGCAGTGTGCTTAGCTGGACTCCTAATGATTTCATTTTGAGAGACTACCTGGAGAATATTTTCAAGAGTTCCCTCACTTCCCTGATGATATTTTAGAGGTAGCAGGTTTTCAGAAAGCAGGAAGAAATCAGCTCATGTTTGGGCAAACTACTGTCTTGCTCTCCATGAAGTGCTGTTAAATGCACACAGTAGCAATTCCCAGAGTGGAGGCAGGTCCAGTTGCTTTTTTTGAGTTGCAGATGTGGATTTTACCCTCCTCTTTACCTCTTGATATTGGTGGTACCTTAAGAAATGAAAAATAATTGAATTCTCTTGAGAAGCCATTTTTAGTAGTAGTAATTGATGACATAACTTCTGCAGAACAGCTTGGAGACTCCCACTAAAACAATAACTTGCATCTTCTTCCAGAACCCCTTTCTTATGTGGAGGAATAGGAGTTGGCTCCTAATCTGGATGTTTTCACTGCTGCTAGTGTAGCTCTCCTGCACTTTGGGAGAATCACAGAAGAGTGGCTTAGGTTGGAAGAGACCTTAAAGATCATCTGCTCCAACCTCCCTGCAGGGACACCTCCCAACTAGACTTGGTTGCTCAAGGCCTCATCCAACTGGACCTTGAACACAACCTCCCTGGGCAGCCTGTTCCAGAGTCTCACCAGTCTCATACTGAAGAACTTCTTCCTTAAATGCAGTCTAAACCTGCTTTCTCTCAGCTTAAAACCATTACCCCTTGTCCTGTCATTAGATGCCCTTATGAATAGTCCTTCTCGAGCCTTCCTGCAGGTTCCCTTCACGTGTTGGTTCCCCCAAAGTCTACTCCTCCAGGCTGAACAACCCCAGCAATCATTTGCAGATGCTATACCTTCTCATCCCATGAGTCTAATAGCCAATGGCTAAACTCTCTTTTTGTTTGCTGAAGGGTGTAACTATATGCTCTGTATACAGGAGAGACGTGGTGGTGGCTGCCCAAAACTTCACATGTGTTGGTTGTGGAACCCCAATAGAAAGCAGTAAGTATTAATAAAAGGAAAAAGAATGAATAAATCCATTACTGGCAATCAGGCTATAACTGTCACCAAAATAGATGTACCAGAATTGTAAAATTATCTGAGCTAGAAGGAAAATCTCATTGTTGGATGTGCCCACAACAAGAAGGCAGTGGAATCTTGCCACTGCCTGCAGTTTCTCACTGCAGACAGAATACAGTATTTGAACACAGTAAAAATTCATGACAGTCAACAACAAAATGGGGAAAAGCTATTAAAACAATCTGAAAAGTGCTGTATTTACATCTTCCAATGGTTTGTTTCAATAATTCATTCTCTGTGCCAATGTATAAATTTCCAAAAGGCTCTTTTAAAAGACTTTCTGAAAGCCTTATGCAGGGTTATGGAATGTGTGGGTTTTGCTCTTTCAGGGTATCATCTTAAAAATGTTTTCTTTAAATCTTGATCTCAAAATCCTGCTGGTGTTTTATTTGTGTTACTTTGTGAGAACTGTTTGAAACCATGATGAGTTACAGGTCTGACAGCCAGGCCACACTGAAGAAAGCTTTGAAGTGGCTTTCAGGACTTGTTCTGGGTCTGCTCACAAAACAGGAGTGTTGTGATGGCCTGTAAAGTATCAACAGCAGCACATTAACTCAAGCAAACCTGAGGTGCTGAGATAACTGCGAAAAACCCACAGACCTCTTTATATGAGAAAGTATCATGTACACATAACCCTAATAACAGCTTGTCTTTACATTTGGTGGAACTGTTTTGTTCTTTGTTGTCTTTTTTTATCCCTCTGAGATCTTTATGGTGAGAGAGATAATCAGAGGAATATAATAATGGATGTGGAAATGAGGAAAATTTTCTCTTTTAATGCAAACTACAGACCTTGAGCATATGTTTACCACNCTGTAGGTGGGGAAATAAAACCACAAAAAAGTCACGAACAAATAAAACCCTAAAGAACAACAACAAAAAGTAAAAAGACAAAAAAAAAAAAAAAGCAAAGAAAACAAAGATAGCAAGAAAGTCCTCAAGCCTTACTCTTCAGACAGAACAGGCAGACAAGAGCTGTCCTGTAAGTATTAGAAGTATTCAGTTTTTGTTTTTTTTTCCTTCCTTTTTCTTGCAGAATACGTTAAGAGACTCCGTTACTGTGACTACCTGGGCAAATACTTCTGTGACTGTTGCCACAGCTATGCCCAATCTTTTATTCCTGCCAGAGTACTTTTAAAATGGGACTTCAAAAAATACTATGTTTGCAACTTCTCCAAACACCTGCTGGACAGCATATGGCAGCACCCAATTTTCAATGTGGCATGTATTAACAAAAGCCTCTACACAAAAAGTAAAGAAATGGACAGGGTGAGGGTAAGTGTGGCTTTTTTTTTTATTTGTAACTTGTGGGTCTGAGACTTTTGGGCAGATTGTCCTTTGTGGTTTGTGTATGTGAGAAGGAGGAGGCAGATTTGGTTTCTCCAAAATCAGACTTGTCCCATCACCACTTCTCGGAACTGCCATTTCTCCCCTCGTGAGGGAGGGGAAGGGAGAAGCTGCCAACCTATGCCAGAGATCATCATTTCCCCCTTGTATTTGGGACATATTTCCTTATTGGTTTCCAGTCCTAGTTCATGGAGTGGAGATGGCCTTCTGCAGTAAATATTTAGCTCCTCAAGGTTTCATAGAATGGTAAGGTTGGAAGGGACCTCAAAGATCATCTAGTTCCAACTCCCTGACATAGGCAGGGACACCTCCCACTAGTACAGCTCACTCAAGGCCTCCTCCAGCCTGCCCTTGAACACCTCTAGGGAGGGAGCAGCCACAACCTCCCTGGGCAACCTGTNCCTTAATTTTGTGGGCAATTAAAGAAACTCTTCTTGTCTCATCTAAGGACTGTGCATACTACAGCTTGAGAAAGGGTGCTCTGCTGAAGATTGCAAGTTAGTATGTGCTGCTTTCTTGGCTAAAGAAACACTTAGCTGTTCCTACACAGGTTTCGGGCTAGTATATTGGTGTTCTGACACGGAGCCTTTTGTAGCATAAGGGATTGCTTCCCTTCAGTATCTGAAGGGGGCCTACAGGAAGGCTGGGGAGGGACTATTTACAAGGTCTTGTAATGACAGGACAAGGGGCAATGGGTTTGAACTGGCAGAGGGGAGATTTAGACTGGATGTTAGGAGGAAGTTCTCTGCAGTGAGGGTGGTGAGGCACTGGCACAGGTTGCCCAGGGAGGTTGTGGCTGCTCCCTCCCTAGAGGGGTTCAAGGCCAGGCTGGAGGAGGCCTTGAGTGAGCTGTACTAGTGGGAGTTGCCCCTCCCTATGGCAGAGGGTTGGAACTAGATGATCCTTGAGGTCCCTTCCAACCTTACCATTCTATGATTCCCTTCTGAATAAAAATAGTCTTTGGTCTTTCATGCACTAGAAAATCCATTTGTTTAATTTTCTGCTGAGTGTGAAGTTGCTGTTTTAGGCGTTGCTTGAGGTACCACCAAGGGTATTCTAACTTGGTAGTGGTTTCTTCACTTAAGTGCAGGTGCTTTTCATTTTAAAATAATTTTGTTTTTTTCCTCTTCATCTTTTAGGAGGTACAAGAACAGCTTTTTCATTTGAAGAAGCTTTTGAAAACCTGCAGATTTGGTGAAAGGTATGGGCTATGATCATGCATGAAAATAAGCTTATGAAGATATACCTGAGGTGCTTTTAGGGCCTTCTTCTTTAAAGGCATTTGAGTGCAGTTTTAAGTGAGTTCAAGTGATCATTAGAGAAAATTCTGACAACAAAACTTGCTTCTGTTGCTTTGCAAATGTTAAGTGAAGAACATCTTTTATGCAGTAGTTTTGTTTCCTGTAACACACTGGGACAGTTGGTTTTAAATGTTAAATGATTTTTTTTTAGGTGTACATTTTTTTACAGTTCTATCTCTCTTGGGTTCTCACTTTTTTGTAAAGTCAAAGATACTTTTGTAAGTCTCTCAGATGATTTATCTTTAAAAAACCACCCAAACAAAACTCTCCCCCCAAAAAAACCCAAAACAAATCCCAACAAATACACTTATTGAGAATTTAAGAATTTCTTCTAGCAATCTGTCATGATGTCCAATTCCATTTATTTTTATAAAGGTATTCAAATTGAAGTAGTAACCCAAAGGGATCACTCTGCTGTTTTTTATTGCTGCACATAGCTACATTTTCAGTGTTCTCCCTCCAGTCCAAGCATAGTTTCATCAACAGTAACCTTTCAGGATGAAATGCAGGTCCTGCACTTGACTCACAATAACTCCAAGCAATGCTACAGTCTTGGGACAGTGTGGCTGGAGAGCTGCCTGGCAGAAAGGGATCTGGGGGTTGTAATAGACAGGCAGCTGAATGTGAGCCCGCTGTGTGCCCAGGTGGCCAAGAAAGCCAATGGCATCCTGGTTTGTATTGGAAATGCTGTGTCCAACAGGAGTAGGGAGGTGATTGTCCCCTTGTACTCAGCTTTGGTGAGATCACACCTTGAGTGTTGTATTCAGGTTTGGACACTGCAATACAAGAGGTTCAACTCAAGGTCTTGCAATGACAGGACAAGGGGCAATGGGTTTAAAGTGGCAGAGGGGAGATTTAGACTGGATNGGGAATGGCCTCAAGCTGCAACTGGGTAGGTTTAGACTGAACATTAGGAAACATTTTTTCACAGAGAGTGGTCAGGCAGTGGAATGGGCTGCCCAGGGAAGTGGTTGAGTAACCAACCCTGGATGTGTTTAAGGGTCGTTTGGATGTGGTGCTTTGGGATATGGTTTAAAGTGAGTTTTGTAGAGTAGGATTATAGGTTGGACTTGATTATCCTGAGGGTCTTTTCCAACCTGGATGTTTCTGTGATTCTGTGAAAACTTCTCAAAGTTCTTTGCAAGAACACCAGTAAGTAACCCTAGCTTACCACATTAGATATTATGTGGGGTTTTACCTTACCATTCCTGAGATAGGAAAGAGCACTCCACACATTAAGAATTCCTGAGATAATTCTGTGTGGCAAGTCCAAAGCCTGAAGAATGCACATTTAAAGCAGACATTTTATTCTAAACTCTAAACCTTTCAGTTTCTGTTAATGTGATCTCCAGACTGGGAGAGAAGGTAGGACTTAGCATGAACTTGCCTTTTTATGGTCCCTTGGTGACATGAGAAGTGAGAGAGAGGATTGTTTTTCAAAGTTACTGAAAACATGCTTTTTGTAACTTGCTTTGGTGTCTTGTTTTGCTTTCTCTGCAGTGTACTGAAACAATTTGAACAGGTTCCCAGCCATCTGACAGAGGAGCTGCACCTCTTCTCACTGGATGATCTGGTGAAGGTCAAGCGAGGGCAGTTACTGCCCCTTCTTAAAGATATTCTGAAGAGCTCCACCTCCCATGTGGATGGTTGTGAGGTAAAGCAAAGGGACATTTGTCACTACTGGAAATTCTCAAATCATGTTTTCTTGGATTAAAAGTAAATCAACTCTTACTGTCTTTGTATCCTTGTAGCTCTGTCAAGCAAAGGGGTTTATCTGTGAATTCTGTCAGAGTGCAGATCTACTCTTTCCTTATCAGACTGCCAAATGCAAGAGGTGTGCAGGTACGTTCCAAATTAAACATTTGTCTTTCTTCCTTAGGGAGAATGTTGGTGTGTTTAAAACAAGGGCAACAACCCCCCTAAAAAACCCAACCAAAACCCAGAAAACATTAAAAAAAAACCCCATGCACACACAGAGAAAGCCCCCAAAACCCAAACCCACCACCACCAAAAAAACAGGATTAACCAGGAATAAATCAAACCCAAAACAAAGAAAAAACCAAACTAAAACAACCCCAACCAACCAAAAACCTGACAAAAAATGCCAAACCAAACAAAAGCAGAACACAACTGAACAAAAAAGCCTGTTCAGACTTATTTAAGAAAACATTGAGAACTTTACTTCCTTGAAAGCATGCCTATTTGAAAAGCACAGGTAGACTCACAGAATATATTTGGTTGGAAGAGGCATTCAAGATATCTAGTCCAACCTTTGACCCAGCACTGCAAGGTCAACCATGTCCCTAAGCATCAAGTCCACATACTGGTTTTTAAACACCTCCAAGGCTGATGACTCAGCATTGTCCTGGGCAGACCACTCACCCTTTCAGTGAAGAAATATTTCCTCATACCCAGCATAAGCCTCTCCTGGCACAGCTTGTAGCATGTATTGTTGAAAGTCAACCTGTTGCCAGTTGTCTTGAATCAGTGAATTCAGGGAGCAAAACCAAGGACTTGCCTGAACATAATTATGACTAAAGGGGGAGGCTAATTTTTAGGCCTAAACATGACAGAGAACCTGAAACAGTGCTGCACTGCTGTTAGATCTTGCTGACACTCGTTGTAAATCCTGGGAATCTTACCAAAATGTTTAGTTATTTTAGTCATGGTTATTGTCCTGGCCTTGCACTGCTTCTGTTTACTTNAGGCCAGATTGGAGGAGGCCTTGAGTGAGCTGTACTAGTGGGAGGTGTCCCTGGCTATGGCAGGGGGTTGGAACTAGATGATCCTTGAGGTCCCTTCCAACCTTACCATTCTATGAAGACAGAGCATCTTTCAAGCAATACGTATACTGAGTAAATTTTTAATTTGTGGTGTGGGTAGTGTGTGTGTGGGGGTGGTTGTTGTTATGTGTTGTGTGGTTTTGTTAGTTGTTTTTTTTGTGGTGGTGGTTTTGTTGTGTGGTGTTTTTGTTTTTTTTTTTCTTTTTCCCTCAATATTAAACTGCTTGTCTTTCCAAACAGAGTGCAAAACATGCTTTCACAAAGCATGCTTCAAGTCTGGAGGCTGCCCCAGATGTCTGCGGCTTGCTGCTCGGAGGACGCTTTCAGAAACGCAGTCTCTGGTGCCTCTGTGAAACTGGATTTCTCTGACTGCTGATTTCAGGAGGTGCTTGAAGGAAAATATGCAGGTGCCTGACTAAGAATTAATTGATGTTGTTTTAGACATTACTGGTTTTAATGCGTATCTCTTTTATGGGGAGTTGAAAACTCACTCTAAAAGAGTTTCATCTTAACTGGTGACAGACTGGATGTTAATTCAGAGAGCAGCCTTTTTGTTGCTATGTTTTTGTCTCTGTATGTAAGATTTTTAATATTATATTTTTCCATGTAAACATTCTTCTCTGTAATTCTGCAAATAATGTACAGATAGTAAACCACTGCTGCAACTTCTCACCTGTGTTGGATTTTGTAAATAAGAAAAAGTGGTTAAGTACAAAATTACTCTCTTTAAAAGCTCTAAAATAGAAAAAAAAAAATTGCCTGCAAGCTTCAAGTGGATGCTGATCTGAAATTCTGTTCTGGCAAATGCTTCATGTGAAACAGTGAATTTCAAGTTTCTTTTAAACAGATGTTGCATACATCTTGTGACCTTGGCCTGCTGCTAGAAACCCACACAGCTGCTCTCCTGTCCATCCTCCTGGACAGGAGAAGAGGAGAAAATAAGATGGAAGAGCTTGTAGGTAGAGATAAAGACTGGGACATAGAGTCACTTTTGGTCACAGTAGTGGGTAAACTCACTGGGGAAAACTAAACTTACTGTCATTTAGAAATTGAGTAGGGTGATAAGAAACAAGGATAAAAACTAGAACAACTACTTCCCCCTACCTCAGCCACCCTTACACTCAGGCTCAATTTCACTTCTTCATTCCCAACTTTTCTACCTTCTGCTCTGCCTTGAGTGGTGCAGGGCAATGGGCAATAGCAGTTGTGCTAAGTCCATAAGAGCTCTTCTGCTGCTCTTTCCTCCTTGCACTGTCTCCCTGCTCCAGTGTGAGCCCTTTTTATGCACTACAGTCCTTCATAATAAAACCTGCTCCTGCATGGGCTCTCCAGGGGGTTCCTTCATGAAATATCCATAAACTCCAGTGGAGTTCTTTCTACAGGCTGTAGGGATAGCTTTGCTTTGGTGCCTTGAGCATCACTTGACCCTCCTTCACCAACCTTCATGTTTGTCCTCCCTCTCTTCCCCACCTGTGTAGTGTTTTGCCCTTTCTTAAACACATTTTCTCAAAGGTACCACCATCTTGGCTGAGGTTCTCAGCTGTGTCCTGCAGTCCATCTGAGCTGCCTGGAAGCAGTTTCATTTGACATGGGACAGTCTTGGTCTCTTCACATAGGGGCAGCTCTGCAGTCCCTCAGTGCCAGCATCTTGCCACCTCCATCCACTACACTGACCTAGAAGTTTCTTTCCAGAGTACTTAGCAATGTGAGGGGAGGCAGTGAGTGAACAGGAAGCATGTTCCTCTTTAAGTTCACTCTCACACTTGCAGATGGAGTCTTTGCCTAAAGATGAAGTGCTGAAAGTTGAAAGCAGCTCTCTTTCTGATGTAACTGGGTAGGGAAGCCTCTGCCTTCAGAAACCTGGAGCAGTTGCTTGAACTGTAAATGTGTTCTGTTTGTGCCACACATGAAGTATCAATGAATAAAGAAATCCCAGTACTTGAAAAGACATACCAAAGTTCTTTCTTAAGATTTTGAATTCATTGTTCTCATTTTGTGCTTTGCTCTCTCCTCACCTGCTAGCTCCAGATTTTAGCAAGGAAAAAAATCAGCAGCCTCTTGCCAGGGTCTGTCTTCATTCACCTCCACACTAATGCTCACAGTACTAGTTAAGCTCATAACTCTTCCAGTTTTTTTCTTCTGTGGCTGAAAACAGCTTAACTGCTTAGTGCTCAGGAGCAAGATTATCTCAAGCTCACCACACAGCTACTGATGTAAGGTGCAACGTGGGGAGAGGGCCTGCTTATGCAGCTGAGTAGTTGCTGTTATGCAAGAGTAAATTCTCCTGGAAATTGGGTGCACAATGAACTGAATCACATGTGGGGCCTTGCTGCAGGGATTTTCTGCTTATGAAGAAGCTCACTTGAATAATATTCCTGTGGCATAACTTGCAAGGCAGCTGAATGCATCTTTCATGAATTTAGAACAGCTGATCTGGTTTCTGGCTGTACTCATGAATGCTCAAGTCTTACAAAACAATTTTGGTATACAGAAGAGGATGAACATCAGAGAGTGAGTTCATACATCAGATCATGAGCTTGGTTCAGTCCAGGTCTCCATAGAGCCTGTACAGCNGATGATCCTTGAGGTCCCTTCCAACCTTACCATTCTATGATTATTGCTGTGTACCACAATGTATACTGCAGCAAGAGAAGTTCCTTAATGAGTTGCTAGTAGAAAGCAAAAGACTCAACAGGATCAGCATATCAGTTCAGAATGAGCTGTCTGCTAGCTAGGAAGCTGAACCCAGAGGAGACATTGCCTCTTCAACTACAAAAGCAAGGGAGTTGTTACACCTTTCTGTTTGCCTGAGCAAGGAGAACTAATGCTCATAGAGGGTTTCCAAGTTACCAGGTGGAGGTAACAGGAGCACCTCTAAGGACTTTTCTAGAGTAGCTGATGTCAGGGGTATGAGGCAGAGAAACCTAACAACCTGCCTTGCTGCACAGCCAGAATTCAGGTCAAGACAGGTTTATTAGTAATTTTCACAGGAGCAGGTTTTCAAGGGAAAACAATGCCAGCATCTCACTCTTGCCATTAGCAATTTTACCTGCTTTTCTATTAATCATTCCTTTATATTGATTTGTTGTATTTTTCCTATTACTTTCAGTTGTGAGTTGTCTGGAAGTGGAAGTGCTTTGCTATGACTTTGTACAGTGTGTTGCAACCAGGATCTTTGATCATACAGCTGTTACTGTAAAATAATAGAAAATCAGTAATTGCCAGGTGACAATTGGGCTCATAAGTACAGGTCCTGTTGCAATTGTAAGCAAATGCATCAAGTAATTAGGTAGTTTTATGGGCCCATATAACTTCAAGGATATCTGTCACACCCATTTAGAATCATAAAGTCATAGAATGGTAAGGTTGGAAGGGACCTCAAGGATCATCTAGTTCCAACCCCCTGCCATAGGCAGGGACACCTCCCACTAGTACAGCTCACTCAAGGCCTCCTCCAACCTGGCCTTCAACACCTCCAGGGAGGGAGCAGCCACAGCCTCCCTGGGCAACCTGTGCCAGTGCCTCACCACCTTCACTGCAAAGAACTTTCTCCTAACATCCAGTCTAAATCTCCCCTCTGCCAGTTCAAACCCATTGCCCCTTGTCCTGTCATTGCAAGACCTTGTCAATAGTCCCTCCCCAGCCTTCCTGGAGGCCCCCTTCAGATACTGGAAGGCTACTCTAAGGTCTCCTGGAAGCCTTCTCTTCTCCGGGCTGAAGAGCCCCAACTCTCTCAGCCTGTCCTCATAGCAGAGCTGCTGCAGCCCTCTGATCATCTTCGTGGTCCTCCTCTGGACCTGCTCCAACTGTTCCATGTCCTTCAACCAAACCCTGTGCCAGTTTAATAACTGCTCCAAGTGTGGGGCAGGACAGCAGGGAGATTTAGGGTCTAAATAAGTTCCCTGCATGTGCTGTCTGTGAAGGGGAAAGTGTAACGAAGCACCTTCTGCCTGAAGAACTGGTTGGTTTATACAGAAGAATCTTAAGCAGTTGAGGAATTACCCATCTGGTTCTGGTGAGCAAGAGCAAGCTTCTTTATGACCTTCATAGACCTATATGGGTAAGTTATCTGTGGAAACACCACAGAGTACATCTGTAGGTACAGAGGTGTAAGCAGATCACCACACAGACAAGGAAATCTGACACAAGAAGGCAGCAAGAGTTAGACACCGAAGTAATAAGTGTGCAGTTGTGGGGACTATATCCATGGCATGGATTTTTGTGGTAGCTGTGCTCATTCCATGGACCTGGTGTAGTGCAAAGGAAGCCAGACACCAATTACTTGTATCCTATAAAAAGTATTGAAATTGGGATTAAGGATGAACTGAATGAAAAATTAATCTTATGGAGGCCTTAATGGTCCTTTACAGTAATTTTTTTTTTCCTCAGGCTCAGAACTGCCCTAGTCTGAGTAGCTTTATTCTAGTTTGCTGCCTGCATCTGCCTGGGAATTGGAAGTCAGGACTTCTGCCTGAATGATGGACAGGTACTTGCTGTAAGAGAGTGCTCTGGGAACAGGATGAAATGCTTGTGGAGAATCTTTCAATGTCAGCTTTTTGTTAGAAGCAAAATTTTATTTGTGTTCCTGTCTGTTGCCTCAGCACTGTGTTGCTGATGCTGCAAAATGTGCAGGATCTGGACAGCCCAGAGCTGTTTGGATGATGGACAAGTCAGCAGGGCTGCCTTTTGACATCTGCTCCCACTGTCCCTGTGTCACTTATCTGAAAAGATCTGACTTGCCCTACTTCCCCAAGCAGCAGCAGTTCCTCTTTAATTCCTTTCTCTGCTGATTTAATTAAAGTATTTCCAGTTGTCTATAGAGGCAAAATAGAGCTGGGGCTCTGCAGCCTGCAGAAGAGAAGGCTTCCAGGAGACCTTAGAGTAGCCTTCCAGTATCTGAAGGGGGCCTACAGGAAGGCTGGGGAGGGACTATTGACAAGGTCTTGCAATGGCAGGACAAGGGGCAATGGGTTTAAACTGGCAGAGGGGAGATTTAGACTGGATGTTAGGAGGAAGTTGTTTGCAGTGAGGGTGGTGAGGCACTGGCACAGGTTGCCCAGGGAGGTTGTGGCTGCTCCCTCCCTGGAGGTGTTCAAGGCCAGGTTGGAGGAGGCCTTGAGGGAGCTGTACTAGTGGGAGGTGTCCCTGCCTATGGCAAGAGGTTGGCACTACGTGATCCTTGAGGTCCCTTCCAACCTTACCATTCTGTGATTCTGTAAGTAGAGTCCCAGGGCTACTTAGAAATGTACCAAAAAAGATAAATGAAGTAGGACAATATGATGGCATGATTGTTTTGTGGATAGCTACACACAGCCAAGCCGAGGCTGAACGAGCCCTGAGGAAGTTATGGTACAGGTGGAAGTACATCAGAGACTCTTTGTTTTCTACCCTTGAGAGACACAACAGTGATGGAAAGAGGTTTTCAAAGAAAGGATTAAGCACATAGAAGGGTGAAGAGGCTGTGTCCCTCATAGTGAAACAAAATTTGATTCTTTCACATTTCATCAATTCATTGGGCAATATGTTAACAGCACTACTCATCAACCTAACCTCTTAGAGTCTGCTTAACATAGAGGATCTGGTTGCACCAGACTCCCCTCTAAATGCTATCAAAGCCCCCTTGCTCTTTCTCCTTGTTGCATAGCACTGTGCTCACCATAGTAGGGCTCTTTCAGTAGACACTAGTGGTCAGGCACAAGGCCTGTACCACAGTGAGACAGACTGGACTCCTTCCAACCCCAGTGCCCAGGATTTCTGCATTTGACAGACTGATGGGAAAGCAGAAACAGTTACCAGTGTATACTGCACACTTCCTATTTCAAAACTGCCTTCTATTTAATGCAAGCACTTCCCTTTTTACTGAGCAAATGTGCACAGCTACTGCTCCAGCAAGTGCTGGCTGGAGAAACACTTCCCCAGGTCAACTTTGCAGTTGGTCCTGCCAGGAGATGGGGAAATCTAACACAGAGCTGATCTCCTGGTTCTGGGTCTGGCCTCTGATGCTGGGTCCAGGACCTGTCTCCATGATGATCATAGAATCATAGAATGGTAAGGTTGGAAGGGACCTCAAGGATCATCTAGTTCCAACCCCCTGCCATAGGCAGGGACACCTCCCACTAGTACAGCTCACTCAAGGCCTCATCTGACCTGGCCTTGAACACCTCCCGGGAGGGAGCAGCCACAACCTCCCTGGCCAACCTGTTCCAGTGCCTCACCACCCTCACTGCAAAGAACTTCCTCCTAACATCCAGTCTAAATCTCCTCTCTGCCAGTTTAAACCCATTGCCCCTCGTCCCATAATTACAACACCTTGTAAATAGATCTTGTGCTGAGTGCTCACCAAAGGAATATGATGACCTTATGCTGGTGTTTTTCTTTTTTTTTCTTCCCAGATCTCTTTTCTGTGAGAAAACTCTTCAGGCCCTCTTACCCTATTCTTTCCTCTCTGAGTTCCTGTAAATAGTTCACTCCTACCTTCTGAAGAGTTCCTACCTTCCACAGCCACATCTTTCCCTCTATCATTTCCTCCCCACTTCGTTTAGCATCTGCTATCAGTGGTTGTCCAGAGCCTGCAGCATTCCTTCTTTCACACCTTACCTACCAAAAAGGTGCACCTTGATGCCTGCAGCTTATTGCCTCCAACTACTGCTCTCTGTCAGGTACCTTTTCACTACTCATCACTTCTTCCAACTTGTCCTGACCACCAATGAAGCCTGAAACACCTTTTCACAACCAACTATGACTGTTTCCTATTTTCCCTTGCTCACCTACATGACTTTCCAGTCTAAGGAATTCAGAATTATAGTCAAATGTACAAGAAAAGAAGTTTTTTTCTGATGGCATAAGGCAGAGCTTCCATATCACCTTTTTGCTTCCCATATCACCTACTGAGGTGTTTATAGCTAAAGTCCAGCTGTCAACAAAACACCATCTGGTCACTCACTCATTCCTGCCCTGGTGCAATGGGGAGGAGAATTGAAAGAAAAAGGGTAAACCTGATGGGCTGAGATAAGGGCCCACTTCCATGAAAAACACAAGGAGAGAAGAAATAATAGTAACAATAATACTAATTAAAGATTGTATCAAGTGAGTGATGCACAACACAACTGTTCACCAACTGTTCCCAAACCTTGATCCATTCACCCACCCTGGCCAGCCTCCCCCACCNCAGGGGGTTGGAACTAGATGATCCTTGAGGTCCCTTCCAACCTTACCATTCTATGATTCTATGACTTAACAGGTCTTACCAGGAAAGCAATTGTTAAAACCACACCAGTGCCTCAGGGCAGACTTCTCACACAAAATCTCATCCAAATTTGACAGCAGATGGCATAAAACTTAACTGCTGGTTCTGCCACTCTGCTATGTCATGGATATTTCAAGCACTGCTAATGTAGGGAACAGGGCAGGGTGGGGGGCCCTGGTATTTAGTGTTTGCTGCTAACTCATCCCAACTGACCAAGGATCTTGTAGAAAACTCTGTATCCAATGAATAAATGACATGGCTAGACAGAACTTCTCTGCAGGGTTTTAGGTGAGTCAGGTGAAGGAGAAACTAGAGAGAAGTTGCTGATACTGAGTCAGGTCTCCTTCTACCCCAGTGAAATAAAATCTGACCCAGGGATTTCCTGAGTTATCACAGAATCACTGAATGAATCAGGTTAGAAAAGACCTTTGAGATCATCAAGTCCAACCTATGACCCAACACTATCTAATCAACTAAATTATGGTACCAAATGCCACATCCAGCCTCTTTTTAAACACTTCCAGACATGGGGACTCCACCACCTCCCTGGCCAGCCCATTCCAATGGGACTCCACCACCTCCCTGGCCAGCCCATTCCAATTCTTTCTGTGAAGAACTTCTTCCTGACATCCAGCCTAAACCTCCCTTGGGGCAGTTTGAGACTGTGTCCCCTTTTTCTCTCACTGGTTGCCTGGGAGAAGAGACCAACCTCCACCTGGCTACAATCTCCTTTCAGGTACTCATAGACAGTGATAAGGTCCCCTCTGAGCCTCCTCTTCTCCAGCCTAAACAACCCCAGCTCCAAAAGAAACCTTCTAACACCCTCCCCAAAAAAACCAACAAAAAAAAAAATCCCAAAACAAACAAAAAACAACTACAACAAAAACAAAAAACATCCAAAAAAACAAACCAAACAACCTCTCCCTCCTCTCTGCTAAGCAGGCATCACAGCTGAGTTGTATATGGATGCTGGTGTTGGTCCCTGCATTTATTTGCACTTGGACATGCAGTGCTACAGCATTTGGCACCTGAGAGTCACAGAAGGAAAAAGAAGTCACAGGGTCATGGTGATTGTGCAAGGGTGCCACTCAAGCAAGAGACTTTGGCATGGCATGTGACCCAGCATGTGGTGGTTCATGCACTAGGGTTGCAGGAAATTGTGAAATTTATATATAAGCTTGAGTTTCTAGTTACATATGATGGTTAAAAGCCACTTGTAGAAATCCCATGTGGCCAGTCTGGCATTTAGTGGTCATCTATGTGCCTGCACAAGTAGATATGGCATCATGCATGGTCATAGATTTCTCTGATACAGGCAACTGGACATTGAAAATGAAGAAATCACTTAAATTTTGCCACGTGCACTGCATAAGAGCTTTGCCCTAAGCAAAGATGAGAAGCAAGAAAGGAATGAATGGGCAGTGTTTCACATGCTGATTAGAAAGATGTGCCTTGACCTCTAAAGGGGTTCAGTACAGTTCACAGGCAGGAAGAGCAAAGAAAGCAGTGACTTTTACGTATTTACCACCTGCCTTCCTTCCAGCCTCAATCAATAAGGCAGAAACCTCAAGTTTTCCTCTCATTGGTGTGAGAGGTGTGAGATGCTTGCTCAGCTGGACTCCAAGAGATTTCTCAGTGTAGATGGCATAGGAGATGGAGCTGATGCAGGTGACAGAAAGTATCTAAGCAAAAGGACAAAACAAGGAGTAGATAAAAGCAAGAAGCAAAAGCCCAGAACGGCAGGAGCAGGTCTGTTGGGAGTTTTGTAAACCTGATGGGGCAATGGTACTGTGCTGTTAAGCAGATTCATGGCAGTTTTCCTGTTGTAAGCTTCACTTCACTCTCCCCCAGCACACACGTCTTTCCTGTGCTTGCCTAATCCACAATTGGGCTGTGCAAATGGTTGCTTCCTAGGAAGGAGGACATGCTCCAGAAGGGACCAGGTGACCACACCACATGCTCCAGCTGGTCCAACACCCAGCCCTGTGTGTTGGCCCAGAAATCTGTCTGTATTTTACAGGGAAAAGTACCATGGGTGTAGCCATGCAACTAAGGAATTTTCTTTTTTTTTTTTTTTGTGCCAAATACTCCCCATGGGCTGTGTAAAATGGGTGAATGTTGCTCAGTTACCTTATCCTCTGTGTGCCAAGGGATGCCTCGTTACACCATCCATATTTCTTGCACCCTTAAGCCACCTTCCAGATGACAGGAGTAGTAAACTGAGAAAGAACTTCAAGTAAAATGGTTCCTTCCCTTCTAATCTTGCCTGCCTGTACAGGTATGTCCATACACACCTCCTCATACACAGAGACACACACACACATATGCGTGTGGACAGTGCTGGCACCAGTGCTGTTTGACATCTTTGTCAGTGCCATGGACAGAGGAATCAGTGCACCCTCAGCAAGTCTGCAGATGACACCAAGCTGTGTGGCACAGTCGACTTGCTAGAGGGCAGGGATCCATCCAGAGGGACCTGGACAGGCTGCAGAGGT